>JAJIBD010038900.1:0-21830 GCA_021461705.1 Cryptotis parvus
TCTTTTTGAGGTATCATCTTAGCATGCACAAATCCTCCAGAGTTTCACTTCCACTGCACCTATCAGACTTTATTTTGTATTTCTCAAAATACATATGAAAGAAGACATAGTTCTATTTTCGTTTGATCACTCTATTATCAACGTTCATGAAGTTAGAGATTATATGTTTTTAATACTACACTTATAAATTTGTTGATATAGTGTTTATATATTTCTTGATCTTTTATGTTCAGAGTTTTTCATATTATAACAACCTTTGAAACATTTTACATATAGTTCTGGCTATCATCTGTTTAAAAACACGAGTTAATCTTATATTCAGTTGTATTATTAATTTGCTTTTCCATTTCACCTTTAACTACTTTTATTACCTTACTGTATGAGGTGATTTTCTTAGTGTAAATACTTTTTATTGTATATCTTTTGTATTCAATACAATGCTTGTTTAGTGGAGATTAAACTCCCTGTTTGTCTCATAACCGTTTGAATACTCCTTCAACCTGAGAGATAATCTAGCTGCCAAAGAATATTATCCGACGAGAATTTAATTTTTTCTCAGGATTTTAATATATATTATAAAGTTCTATACTGTCATGGAGTTTCTCTTTGAAGATTTAATGAAAAATCATTAGGTTATTATATATTCAATATTAATCCTTTTGGCACCATGATAAACTTTTTATAATTTAATTTGGAGATTTCAGTTCAAATATTTATTGGTGTGTGACCATTTAGGTTTCTTGTTTTTCAGAGTTCCTTGACCTCTGGCTCTGGATATTGTTTTTATCCAATACTCTGTATAAATAATATCTTATGTTATTTTAATAAGTACTACTAGATAATTCTTACTAATATTTTTTTTGCTTGTGTTTTTGGATGCTTTCTTGCCCTCTGCATTTCACTTTCATACTCCTGAGCCATTCTATTGTGTTTTGTTTTCAGTACGTTTATTTATTTTGTGATTTAGAGCTGTGCCTTTATATATTTCTCCATGTGTTAAATTTTCATTTTGTCCTTATTTTATTAATTCAATGCTTGTTATTATGATTTTCTTTTAAAATGTTACCAGTTAGTTTGTAGTTCTTTTACATTTGATACTCACAGGGTTTTATGTTGATACATCATTTAAGTAATTCCTATTCTCTTCATTATATTTAGTTTTCTCTGTGTTTATTTTCATATAGAATAAATTCAATTACTTATCTTCAAGTACTTATGGGAGCATATGTTTTGAGATGACATATGGTTCTAAAGCTACAAAACTCAAGTCTTAAACATTAGGCATGTGTACACTTTGCTATCTTCCCTGTAATTAGGCAATATATGTTTAAGGGAATTTAAAATAATTAAACTTCTTGCAATTTAATAAAATATTTAATTTTGTTTTATTGATGTATGGCTCGAGTATTTTTAGATTATTCTACTAATGAGGAAGCAATCTCTTTTATTCATTTTGAAATCATTTAAAACACAATAAACACTTTTGTCCACATTACAAAATCTTTTCCAATTAAACTCTAACATTGGGAAGATAACTGATGTGGCGAAACTATTGTAGAACTTTATTCTTAGAAAATTTAAGATATGTTTTGGTGGGTCAGATATAAAAGACAAAAACCTCTTTCCCTCGTTGATCTCAAACTATAATATTTAAGTTTGGTATCATATGCAGTGATCTTTTATCTTTCAGCCAATATCTAATAACATGGAGTGCATTCTTAACAGTAATAAGATAAATTAGAGAACATTTTATATTTTGGAAGTGGGAATGATTTTTTAAATGCTTACGGTGGAGTCAACTATGATGAAATAAAACAATATTTTCTTAACCTTTTCCCATTAAACAAAAATTAGTTGTCCCAGAAACTTGGGAGAGTGATATTATGCCATAGAAAGGGAGAAGAATCAAGAACTTTGGGAGAAGCTAATTCCCAATGGAGTGAGAGGCCTTCTCCTTTCAATTACTTAATCTCTATTCAAGTAGAGATATTTTTATCAAATTATTTAGTGCAATTTCAGGCCCTAAAGTATGTTTACATCTTTTGTGAACTAAAGGGTTTTCCCATGCCTCCATGGAATCTACTTATCCATGTTTCATGGGCATTCCATTATTACAAATTACCTATCTCATATGCCCAATAAGTGATAGTGATCTCATATGCCAATAAGGAATTACTTCATCAGTCTGTTCCTATAAGATTTATTTTTGCTCTTTGTTCATAGAATTTTTAGTTGAATGTATGAACTTTATATATGAAAATTTACAGAGGCTTTGATTATAGCATCTTCTGCTCTCAGGCGAACTATAGAGACTAGATGACATCAATCTAATTTAGGCTTTATGCCTCAGGGCTACGTTGCAGTTTTATTAGTCTTCATTACTGTCAGTATATATTTTTTATTCTCTGGTTTCTTCTGGTGATCAGCTAAACTTCTTTTTGATGAGTTCTGAACTCCAAGTTTTCATATGCTCAGATCTATGATGCAAGTTTGTAATATTTTTCTCTTCTTGCTGCTGCTTTTTTCCATAGTCTTTTACTAAACTCACTTTATTTAAGAATGGAATTGTCTTAAAATGAAGGGTTAATTCTTAAAATGAAGCCAAAAAGTGTCAGGTAGTCTGCTTGGAGACTAGTTTTTCCATCAGTGTCATAGTCTCATAAATCTTTTCTTGCCACATGTTGTGAACTCTTAAGTTTTCATAAAATATTTATGCGTGGATACAATACTCAGAAAGGAGTTCTATATCTTGTCATGGCCCTATTCTGGGTTGTATTGTACGCTATCAAGTATCTTAAAAAGCATAATTGGAGGACAGAGTTTACTCAACACTTTTTTTTTTTTGGGAGGGGGTATTGGGTGGCACACACGCCCGGCTAGACCAGACCCCAAGGGGAATATGCAATCGCATTGTACCCGAGGCACCGCCAAATTGCTAAGCTGGAGCAGGCGGAGGGTCATCGGCGTAGAATCACAGGCACGGGCCATCTTAGGCACCTTAGGCTGGAGGATGGCGCGACCATAGCCAGGAGGCCATGTAATCCCAGTGGCATGAGGTTTGCATTTTAAGACCACAGACACTCCAGCTCTGGAGGTGAGAGCAGGAGGAGTGTGCAGAGGCCAGATGGGTCCTCAAGATGAGCCCCAAACTGCTTCTGGAGCACCCAGGAAAAAGCTACTACTTCCTATCCTGGGCAGAAGCCACCGAGAAAGTGTCATACTTACTCTCGCTCTGCACTCAGGGTCATAGTGATTCGAGAACTACATATGATGAGTTTAACCTGCAGATTTTTACAAGCCACATTCTGGTACCGTCACACTGTATTATACTGGCACAGACCTCAAGTCCCAGAATCTTTTTTAGGGTTCTCTTTGCTTTGTGTATATGTGTTTTAATGATGATGTTAGCATATTTTCAAACATATGCATTTTTACCTTACTAAAAATTTGATCTGAGTTATCTGGACTAGGAACATAAGTGAAAGCAAAGAAACTTTATCTTAACTAAATGATAAATCAGTATAGCACTTTCTTAAATTGTTTTCTCATTTACCCACAAGAGACTGGTAACTGAGTAGCAGAAATAGGGAATTGCTTAGGTTTTATTTAGATTGAATCAAGAAAATTCCATACTTTCTCTGAGTCAAACTTGTAGGTTTACTTAAATTTATGAAGTGTGAACCTTGTTACTGTTATGTAAGATTTTGAAATAAAGGTGATTTGTGCTATGTAAAATTTGTATAATACAGGAAAATTTTAAGAAAGAAAAACTTACTAAGTACCATTATTCAAGCTACGTACAGTTAGCACTTTAGTATATGTTTTCTGCTGTGCCGGATGTCTTTACAGTGTTAAAATTATACACTATGCATTTTTTAAAAAACAAATTTGTTGCAAAATCTATAGTTGTCAATGGGAAGGAATATGAATATTGGTGGGTATAAACTACTGGTAATTTTACAGCTTAAAATATCCATAATAAAACTAAGCACTCATTAATGATTTGAAATAGGTATGTATCACCAATATGGCTCAAGAAGGGTCTGTGTTTTGCTCCAGAGAGAAAAAGCTACAATGAGTCAAAAGACATGAAAGAAAACCACAGTTCAGAGAATGAAGACCTGCCACACCTGAGTCCAATATGGATCAAGTTAATTGACTCGATGGTGTATCACGCGTATCACTTGTCTTTCCGTTGTTCAACGATTTGCTGGGGGCACCAATAACATCTCCATAAGTCCTGTATGTGCTAGTATGAGCCAAAGGATATCTGCTAGCTCCAGGGAACCCCGGAGAGAACCTCAAACCATTCCTTCAGGTCATGGGAATGAGGTCTATAATTGTTACTGGTTTTTTGGCATATCAAATTCAACACGGGTACTTTGCCAAGCTCTGCTGTGAGGGTGGTATACCTCAGTAGCAGGCTCTCATGCATTTACTGATGAACCATGCAGCCGCAAGCAGCCGCGTGAGGGCCAGACGAGATAAGCTTTTCTGTTGGGTGAGCCTCTGATGAGCTGTGGAGTCCGAAGGTTAAAAATGGCAGCCCTCATGATGTGGGGGTTCCTCTGGCTTCTTGAGGAGGCTCTGCTGGGATGGCAGGCCAGGGCTAGAACCCACCTTCCTTCCCAGGCACCTCATGATCAGCTGAGCAAAGGGAGACCCTGTAGCAGCTCTGCCCCCATGACATATTGTACTATGATTTTTTCTTTGTATTGTCCCCATACATAGAATTATTATAATTCCATCTTTGTATTGTCCCCATAGGTAGAACTATTGTACTTCCTCCTTTGTATTTCCCTCATAGATAGAACAGGTCTGTCTTGTATTTAGGACCAGAGTAGCGCTTATTTATTTACTTCCATGTCAATATCTTCATTCCTAAGCATTCCTTATATTCCCTAACAGGCTTGTATACATCCAAGGTTCTGCCCCAAGCGCTCTGAAAAGTTGAAAGGAAGGATTCTTCTCCTCTCTCTCTCTCTGATTTGATGATAGCCCTATTATATTAGGGAGGCACTCTTGTTATTTCCTTATATGTTGTGTCTTGAGATGCAGAGATCTCTTATAGGCTGGGCTGCGTTCTTGGATTCCAGGCCACCTGGGTGCCTTTGTGAGTTTCTTTTATTGGATTGCTAGGCACATCTGGAGTTCTCAGGTTGACTCCCGCCTCTGTGCTCAGGTATCCCTGCTGATAAGACTGGATCCCCATATGGTACCAAGTGTTGAACCGAAGTTGGCTGCATGCCAGGCAATTGCCTTATTCCCCTAACTATTTTCCCGACTCCACATGCTTGTTCTACCTTAGTTGAAGATACTACAGAATTTCTGAAGCACTACTGAGTGTTCCCGCCCTGCTGATACTGAAGGCCACATTTTGCCCAGAACACTGTTAGTCATGTCCGCTAACACAAAAGAATTAAGTAAATCTTGTAAGGAAGTCTGTTAAGTGCTACAATTAAGTGGTGGTATCAATCAAGCATGATCAATAACACTAAATTTGTACCTTGGCACTGGTTTACCCTCATGCAGTGTCACAATACAGCCACAGTGTCCCAGTTGCTGCTGGTCCAAGTATCAAACCACCAAAGCCTCACTGTCAGACATCATTTTCCCAGAGTGACCTCAGTGTTTCCTGAGCATCATTGACCCAAACCCCAGTTCCGTTTTTTATCATTCTGTGCTCTCTCTTAAAATCCTAGGTTTCTTTTCTTTTTACTTCACATCAGTATAAACTGTAGTAAATTTAGATGATTGATGATGAAGTCCTTCCTCAGGATCTTGTATTCTTCGACATTTCCTCATACGAGCCTCCTTTTTTTTTTTTTGCTATTTTGGGTCACACCCCCAAAATGCTCAGGGGTGACTCCTGGCTCTGCACTCAGGAATTACTCCTTGGTCGTGTCTCAGGGAATCATATGGGGTGTTGGGGATGAATCTGGGTCAGCTGTGTGCAAGGCAAACATCCTACCCACTGGGCTAACGTCCTGGCCCCCACAAGCCCCTTTTCTTTTCCAGTTACTGAATAGAGACCCTGGACTCGTGGTCTTAATACCCAGGAGGAAGTCCAGTTACTCCTTTCCTGACTCCTCCCTCTGTCACTCCCAGATCTGTCTCTGGCATTCTCTGTTTTAATGTGCAGTGACTCGATGGTGAGTTAGGGAGAAATACCTAGAGTCTTCAGTCTAATGTCCTGCAGTAAAGGACACTGAGGACAGGACTTATCCAGTTTCAGAAACCCCCATGACAGGGAGAAAAGAGACAGTATGGAGCATTGCTGATCCAGGTGTATGCGATTCACTGCATGATATTCGCTCTTGATCTAGGTGAAGCTCTTAGAGATCTGGGATAGTTCTTGCCAAACAAGATCCTGGTAAGGAGGTGAACAGATAAGGTTTCAGTAGACTACATTTCTCACATGTTAACTACTAAACCTTGTTAACTGCACTGATGGTGTATGAACTACCAGGTTTTATAGCTGGGATCCCGAGAGAGGAAACCAGATCCTTCCACTGTCCTCAAGACATTCCTAATAGTACCTACATAACACTGCACTCTTCTGTTACCCTGATGATCCAGCCACTGCTGATATAGGCCCCCAGGACTTAGCGGAATCAAAGCATACCTGTTGCAGGACTCCTTTAAGGGCCGCTGCATTAGCACACTAAAAGGGCCTAGGTGAGGTGCAGGGAGGGATTATCTAAGGACATTTAACACTCCCTGCTTTCCATAACAATGGGAGGAAGGTCTGAGTTGCATGGGTATAAACTAGCCGGTTCCCGCTCTCCTGGTCTTCTTCCCTGTGGGATCTCGCCTTGTGGCGTTTATTCCCCTTGGAAGTTTTTACACGTGGTGGTCGCCATCTTGGCCTACACGTGGCTGGGGTTCTAGCCTGGAATCCTAAGCATCGGGTTTTTCCTTTTGCTGATTTGTATGCCTGAACCTGTGATAAGTAAAGCCTTTTAAAACTGCATCGGATTCCTGAGTGTTCATCCATTCCTCGCCCGGCCTGGAGGTAGAAGGGAACTTCGCTTCCCGGCACTGTCGGGGACCCCGGCGGAGCGCCCCGACATTTGGCGTCCCTGGCGTGGGCACCACGAACATCGTCTGGTCTAATTATCATCGGACAGAGATCATCTGCCTCCGAACCGTGAGTAAAATGATGGATATCTCATGGTATAGATACATTGTATCTTTTATTGGCTCAGAACCATACATAGCCCAGTCTATAAAGTTCCTTTCTGAGAACTACTCTATCTTTTCACAAATCATCTGGGTCCTTGCGATTTTTAAACTGTACCTTTGTGTAAGGACAATGTTTAATAGAGAGAGGGAAGAAAGTAATAAATTGAATGCAATCTTAAGGGACGAGGTTTACTCAGCGATTGAAGAAATAAGTGAGGATCATAAAACTACAGGTAGACTGGTCTTAAAGCTTGAGGACAGAATTATTAAACAGAGTTTAAAATTTGAAAAGAAATTAGAAGAACAGGAAAGTAAAATTATTAAACAGATTTTAAAATTTGAGGAAAAATTAGAAGAACAGGATTTAAAATTCAAAGAAAAATTAGAAGAACAGGATTTAAAATTCAAAGAAAAATTAGAAGAACAGGATTTAAAATTCAAAGAAAAATTAGAAGAACAGGAAAGTAAAATTATTAAACAGGATTTAAAATTTGAAGTAAAGTTTGAAGAGCAGAAGAAGGATATCGATAAAATCAGCATTATCTTAGAGGAAGAAATTGACAAACAGAGAGATAGAATAGATGGACAGAAAGAGGAGGTTTGGAAGTTACACATAAGATTGAAAGAACAAAAGGAAGAAACATATAGGAAACTTGAAAACTTAAACCAAGAAATGGATGTGTTACGCAGGGAGATTTCTGATTTCATAACTTATCAATCAGGACCTAGCGCATACCCAATACTGAGGCGTGAACCAACTAAAAGCCGTTCACAAACACGCCCCAAAACTGTAGACTTGAAAAAGGTGTATACATTCCCAGCAAAAAAATCTAAAAAAGAATTCTAATGTGGCTGATAACTTAGAGGAGGAACAGGAAAACCCAGAGGAGGCAAATTCCCAAGCTGAAAATCTCCCCAGAGTTAATACCCTCAATGGGGTAGATGTTCCTCTGCCAGATACTACAAGCTCTGATGAGGAAGAGCAGGGAGGAACAGATTAGCTCGAGTCAAAGAGCAAAGCGCAGCAATCTTTCTCATGACCAATCTAAAGATAAAGTAAAACCGATTCATGAAGACTTAAAAATTGAGGCAATAACCCCGTTTAGGAAGGCTTGCGACAGGTTTGGAATATCAAGTCCTTATACTTTAAAATATTTAGCTGATTGGAGCGAAAATGATCAGTGGGTATTGGGAGACTTTGAAATGGTAGCCCATACTTGTCTAAACAAATCACAGTACATGCAATGGCATATGTGGTATGCAGATGGGGTTAACCGGAATATTGACACTTTAAGAGAAAAGGAATCAGGCCATACTATAACTTTTGCCATGCTAAAAGGTGAAGGTGAATGGAAAAAGAAAGCAAAACAAGCGACATTACCTGAACCTATTTTAAAATTTGTTCGGGAGACAGCATTAAAAGCGTGGGAAAGAGTAGGTTCCGACCCAGAATTTCTAGGTAGCTATCACGAAAATTTACCAGGGTCGTGATGAACCATACTTTGATTTTGTTGGGAGATTATGTGAAACAATCCAAAGACAGGTTCAAGACCCAACCACTCAAGAAATCCTAAAAGCGAAACTTAGCATATGAGAATGCTAATCAAAAATGTCGAGCATTACTATATAGTATTAAGGAAAAGGATGACCTCATGGGGTATCTAAAGGCCTGTAGAAATGTCGGTTTAACCTCCCATAAAACACAGGATGATATAGAGGCTTATCCCATACAGCAGGAGGATCAGGAGAGGGATGAAATGTCAGACAGCTCTAGGGGAGAAACAATAAACTTCAAAGGATAAACAATAATCGGAGAAACTATTCTAATAATCGCAGCTCCACCCCTCGGAGGGCCCCACCTGGACCATGCCCAAGGTGCAGAAAAGGAAAACATTGGGCCAGAGACTGTCGGTCTTGGAGGCGAAGTCAGCCTCAGGCTTCATCTGGACAGATAACCTGCTTTAGCTGCGGAAAGAAGGGACACACCCGTAGAGATTGCCCATCTTCTAAAACTATCAATACAGGGCAACATTCTAATAATCCCTTTATAGGAAATGTTACATGGACCCCCTCCCAGGTTCCACAAGCTCCACGCAGGCTCAAATAACATCTATGCCTCCCCTAATGCGGGAAACTGGGTGGGGGGCCAGCCCCAGGCCCAGCTGAATCCAGGGGCACTCTCCTTCATTCCACCTGCCCAGTATCCTCCGAATCAGAATCCACAGAATTACAGTCAATAAATGCTCTCTGGCCTACCCCATCAGGCAGTGGCAGTCTCGACATTCTCTGCCCTAAGACTGTCACAATATACCCAAGTCAAGACCCCTACATGCTAAAAACAGGGATAAAAAGGACCTGCTCCCCAGGTAGTATGGGTTTAATTCAGGGGAGCGATTGGCTGAAATTTAAGGGAATTATGGTGCATTTCGGACTTCTGGATCCTGAATCTCATGGAGAGATAATACTGTCAATATCTGTGCCAACTAAATGGACTTTTAAAAAGGGGAACCACTTGCTAAACTATTATTATTTTTTGAGGATCCGTGTAGTCAGTCCGAACACCCTACAGCTGGTGGCTTAAACAGTACCAACCATTCTGCCAACTTCATTGTTGGTTATGCAGCCACACAGAACCAAGCCCACCAGCCACCTGCTAACTATCTAGTTGGGTACACTGCCAGAATTTCTCAGGCCAAGCGGCCGGTTATACCCATCGAAATTTATAAAAGGAAATTCAAAGGCATGTTGGATACAGGGGCAGACATATCCATAATCTCCACCAAGTATTGGCCCTCTAACTGGGCCCTAAAGAAAGTGTCCCATAGCCTGAGCGGGGTAGGCAATATCTCCTCCTCTCTTCTCCGACAGAGTGCCAGGTGGCTGCCGTGTATTGGCCCTGAAGGGAATGTAGCCATGGTCCAGCCTTATATAGCCCCCTATGCCTTTAACTTTGTGGGGGTCGAGACATGCTGGAGCAGTGGGGGGGCAGTAATCCACATACCTCGTCCAATTCCCCGTCGAGCACCAATTCCAGCTCTCCATAATAAGCCTAACACCGGGAGTAACCCTTTTTAATTGGGGCCGCTGTGGTTAGCGCCCACTACCTATCCGTATTCAGTGGAAGTCTGACAAACCTATATGGACACCACAGTGGCCCCTCAATACCAAAAAGTTAGAGGCGCTAACAAATCTAGTGGAAGAACAGCTGAAATTAGGACATATTGAGGAAACGTTTTCAGAATGGAATTCTCCTGTTTTTGTAATACAGAAAAAATCAGGCAAATGGCGTTTGCTGATTGACTTAAGGAATGTAAATTCTACTATGGTCCCCATGGGAGCCCTACAACCTGGGCTCCCCTCTCCAGCAGCTATTCCTAAGGATTGGCCGCTAATTATCATAGATTTAAAAGACTGCTTTTACAGCATACCTATCCACCCAGATGATCGGAAAAGGTTTGCATTTTCAGTCCCTTCCATTAATCATAAAGGTCCTTTACGTAGGTTTCAGTGGACAGTATTGCCCCAAGGAATGACTAATTCACCTACGATGTGTCAACACTTTGTTGATGAGGTTTTGCGACCCATTCGTGCTAAATTTCCTGGTGCATACATCATCCACTACATGGATGATATCCTGCTAGCTTGTGATAATTCCAGAGATCTCCAGAATTTATATAATGATGTAATGACAGTTTTACCAGAGGCTGGCTTACAAGTAGCTCGGAAAAAAATCCAGATGCAGCCTCCATATGAATATTTGGGCTATGCTCTTGACCGCACTACAGTGCGTCCTCAAAAAATTTCCATTAGTCAGAAAGGGCTCAAAACCTTGAATGATTTTCAAAAACTGCTGGGGGATATCAACTGGGTGCGCCCCTCCCTTGGTATTCCTAACTGTGAGCTCAGTAACCTGTTCCACACCCTTGAAGGTGATCCTGCTTTAAATAGCCCAAGGCAGCTAACTCCTAAAGCTCAGAAGGAATTAGATTTTTTCATGGATCGGCTTCAAAAATCTTACCTCTCCAGATTTAATCCCGGAGAAAAGGTATGGTTCTTGGTCTTCAACACTCCCGAGTCTCCAACTGCTGCTATAGCCCAATTATCTGGACCGTTAGAATGGGTTTACTTACATAACAAGCAGAATCGTACTGCTACACCTTACCTTGAGATGATAGCTAACCTTATAATTAAGGGAAGATCAAGAACCCAAGTATTACTTGGACATGATCCCCATGTAATTGTACTACCTGACCCTAAAAAAGAAATTGAAGCTGTTTTACCACTCAGTGAAATCCTTCAGAGAGCTTTAGCAGATTTTTCAGGAGAAATATCTTATCATTACCCAGCTGGAAAAACCTGGGAATTTCTGAAAAGGACACCTTTTGTAATTTCCACCATTGTCCGCTCCTCTCCCATTCCTGATGCTCCAGTGTATTATATTGATGGCTCCTCATCAGGAAGGGGTGGAATTACAGGTCCTTCGTTGACCACTACTGTACATACAAATTATAAATCTGCCCAACAAGTGGAACTCGCCACCCTGATACATTTACTATCCCATGTATCTGGCCCATGTAATGTGGTGAGTGATTCTGCATATGTAGTTGGTTTATTTCCTGGAATTGTCACTGCTTCTTTAAATGCCCATAATCCTATAATTCAGGAGCTACTCCATAAACTACAAGATCTCCTCCGAAATAGAACATTCCCTATATACATCTCCCACATCCGTTCTCACAGCCGACTCCCCGGGCCAATGGTTCGAGGAAGCGAAGCAGCAGATCTCTTGGCAGCACCAGTATTTAAATCAGCTGAGGAAGAGCACCAGACTCTACATACAAATGCCCGCCGCCTTCATGTACACCATGGCATCCCATGGAGACAAGCTAGACAAATTGTCCGCAACTGTCCTGTCTGTGCTCCTTTACATTGTACATCTCATGTAGCAGGAGCAAATCCTCGAGGTTTACAGACAAACCAATTGTGGCAGATGGATATAACTCATACTAACTTATTTCCCAACAAACCTTTCCTTCATGTGGTCATCGATACATATTCCCGGTTCATATGGGCTGTTCCTATGACGTCTGAAAGAGCTAAATCTGTTTGTTCATTTTTACTCCAGTGCTTCTCCGTCATGGGTATTCCCCATACCATAAAAACAGATAATGGTCCTGCTTACACCAGCAAAACCTTCAAATCCTTTTGCGAGGAATGGCAGATCAAACATATTACAGGAATTCCATATAATCCACAAGGACAAGGAATAGTTGAGCGTGCCCACAGAACGCTTAAAACTCAGCTATTAAAGCAACGAAAAACAAGCATGCCTCCAATGGATTCTTTATCTTTAACATTATTCACCTTAAACTTCTTAAATATACCTCAAGGAGATCCCTATACCGCGGCTGAACGTCACTTTCAAGAAGATATGCAAACTCAAAAAACAGTCAATTCACCTATCTGGGTGAAAATTGATGATAAATGGATTGCAGGTCACCTCCTCATTCGGGGAAGAGGCTATGCTTTCATTTCTACAGACGATAACCCTGCCAAGAAACTCTGGGTTCCTCTGCGACTTGTTAAGACTAGAATTCTCCAAGAATCAGGAAACAACTAATTCTTTCAATATAAAGTCTTAAATTTTAAATTGCAAGTTGCTGTTTAAACTTCCTGGATTGGTTCATTTTAATAATGATCTTGTTTTGCAGTCTGTGATCATGGTTCATGTCTAATATCTTGCCTTACAGCCTAAATATTTTCTTTCTTACAAAAAAAAGGGTGGAAAAATGGGTGGACTCTGAATATAGTGCTCATTACAAAAATGTTTGCTAAATCAATGAAAAATTGTTTTTCTAATGATTCTGTTCACAGGATGAGATATTGGAATCCAGTAAACTTGCGCTACAGTGCTCAATACTCCGAGACTCCTAAAACAGTGCTCGCTAAAAATTTAATGATTTGCAAAACTAATTTTTCCCAATGCTCTATTCACAGGAAAAGACACTTTCTCACCATCATTTGCCGGCTTTATATTCATGAAGCGCTTGACTCGTTACCATTTATCACCCTAAATGGGTCACATATACAGCTGTAAGATATTGATCGATCAAATGTATGTGTGCGTGTGTGTGCATGTGGTGGCCACCATTATGTTTGTGATTAATGTTGTGTCTATGTTATGTCTCAACTACTACCTTCTCAATTTCTGACCACTACAAACCTCTATTACATTCATCAACTCCACTGCTGATCCACTAGATTTATCAATTTTAAAATCATCAATTCTCATACTTATTTCCCTGCTCCACCCATGTTGGAGCTTCTTTATGTTCTTCTCTCCATCCCAGACTTGGATCCCTACAAAGCCTTAAAATCTCTACTTGTGATTAACCTCGAAAAGTGTTTTTGTCTCGCCTAAGCTACAGGTACAGTTACCGGTGCCAATGTTCCCTTGCTGAAGAAGCCCTGCAAGGCGCCCACACCGATGTTCCAGACACCTGCTCCAGCGCTCAAGACTCCTGTTCCAGAGTTCAAGATATCACACCGATGTTCCGGACACCTGTTCCAGCGCTCAAGACTCCTGTTCCAGAATTCGAGATACTTGTTCCAGTGTTCCTGAAACCCGATCCAGTGTTCCTGACAATTCAACGAGTTCCTGATCGCTGCTCTCCAGAGACTCATACTCATATGATCACCGCTATTGCTGTTCCAGAAGTAGCCCCACAGACTTTACATAAAATATAGCAAATTGACTCTCACAAATTATGGACAGTGCAAACTATAGTCCGTTATAATCAGACAGCTAAAAACACTTTGTCTTGAACTTTGCTTTGGGTCCAAAAACAAGTTAGGATCCTAAAGTAACATGTATTGTCATTTTGTAATTCGAATTGTTTTTTCTTATCTTAATTTTCTGTACATTACTAAATATTTCTTACCTTTTCAAATTTTATTAGTAAACTAATCAGGGGAGTTGTTGCAGGACTCCTTTAAGGGCCGCTGCATTAGCACACTAAAGGGCCTAGGTGAGGTGCAGGGAGGGATTATCTAAGGACATTTAACACTCCCTGCTTTCCATAACAATGGGAGGAAGGTCTGAGTTGCATGGGTATAAACTAGCCGGTTCCGCTCTCCGGTCTTCTTCCCTGTGGGATCTCGCCTTGTGAGCGTTTATTCCCCTTGGAAGTTTTTACACGTGGTGGTCGCCATCTTGGCCTACACGTGGCTGGGGTTCTAGCCTGGAATCCTAAGCATCGGGTTTTTCCTTTTGCTGATTTGTATGCCTGAACCTGTGATAAGTAAAGCCTTTAAAACTGCATCGGATTCCTGAGTGTTCATCCATTCCTCGCCGGCCGGAGGTAGAAGGGAACTTCGCTTCCCGGCACTGTCGGGGACCCGGCGGAGCGCCCCACACATACCTACAAAACTCAAGTCAAATTAAGCCACATTGCCATGTGCTAGAAAAAGAAAACTAATTCTTAAAGTTGTTTTGAATGTAGAAATTTAGAGTAGCAAATGGACAGCCCTAAATAATACAAGTTATGGCAATTTGAGTTTGGTATCATGAGGAGAAAACATCTCTTGAGAATCCATCCTCAGAGAAATAGATTATCTCTCAACTATCAGGGAGCGGCTTCAAAAATTACAAGTAAAGTGATAAGAGAATATAGAAACGTTAATAAAAAATATGGAAGACAATGTAGGAAAAAAAATTAATGAACTCAAAAAAGAAGGCAAACAGCAGGTAGAAACTGAAGTTTTATAAAGAAATAACAGTGTCAGGATGTGAAACTCAGAGTCCAGAGGGAGTAACCAGGATCACCGAACAGGAAGAAATCAGTGAGCTCCAGGAGAGTTATGACAAGTGATTTAGGAGAAAGGAGAAATAAGCCCCCCAAAGAATAAATGAAAAGAAACAGTAGGAAAGTTCTCTGATGACATTAACAAATGCGATACAAGTATAGTGGTTGTCCCGTAATGGGAATAGAAACGTGAAAAGAGAGACCTTATAGTGAAATTCTCAAAGTTCAAAACAAAGAAAAAATACTGAAGATGGATAGGAAAAAATGCAGGTAAAGATAATCCCAAGGGGCACTTCCATGAGACTACTTAGCAGAATGTGTACATCAAAGAGAAAGTGGAATTACCTATCAATATCCAAATGATAAGAACTAACATCCCAAACATTAGACCCTACAAGAATTTCTTTTCGAATATTGGGGGAGAAATAAAGGCCTCACAGATACACACAGACTGAGGGGGAGTTAGCCAATACTAGACTCCCAAGACAAGATAGGAGTTGACAGGAGTTCCCCTGTGAAGCTGAAATATAGCCCCAAAACATTGACAAAGGAAATAAATGGATGGAATCAGAACACTAAACACAAAATGGCAATAGCAAGTTTCTATACACCACTAATAACCCTCAATTGAATTCACCAAAAGGTACACAGAGGCCAGATTGATAAAATGTAAGAGCCAATGATAAACTGCTTACAAAGAGATTCACTTAAGCTATAGAAACAGACATACACAAAGTGAAGGGATTGAAACTGGTACTTCATGCCAATAGGAAATTTTGATAGACACTTCCAGCCAAATGATCACAAGATACAAAAGATGGATAGTTTATAATGAAAAACAGATGATTACAATAAGACTATTCTTTTTTTAAAAAAAAAATAAATGAAAGAAGACACATAGATGATAAGGTTTATTATACATTGGAAAACAATGCCATTAAAATGACTTCATTACATAACACAATAAGCAGACTCAGTGTAATCCCATCATACAAAATTTGTTCTTCACAGAAACAAAATTATGTACTAGGAATGAAAAAAAGACCTCTAGTCACAGAAGCATTCCTGAGAAAAATAAAGAATAAAAATGAAGGTGCTCTCTCAGATATCAAAGCATAGTACAAGCAATAGTAATTGAAACAGTCTGGTACAGAATAAAAACAGACATGCAGAGCAATTGAACAGAATTGAGATCACAGAAGTAAAACCGCAAATATCTGAAAAGTAATTTACTATAAAGGTGTAAAGAGCTTACAAAGCAAGGAAAGTTATTTCAGTAAATGGCGCTGGAAAAATTTGATAGCCACATATAGAAATATGAACCTTAACTTCTATCTCACAATATATACAAATTAATTTTATAGCATATTATCTTACACCATATAGTCTGACATAATATTTCATCACACCAAACATATATATTAATTTGAAGTGAAATAGCTACTTGTATATAAGATCAGAAAACATAGCACACAAAGTGCTCTTTTTTATAATAAATAATGTTAAAATATCATAGATTGTATGCTTCTTGACCTTAGATACATATCTAAGGTCAAGACCAATATATATATTGGCCTTAGGTATATATTTGGAGATTTGAGTCCAGTGACAAACAAAATATAGTAAACGTAAACAGATGGCATTATAACAAGTTATACACGTCTGTATAGTTAAAGAAACCTGTGTCACAATGAAAATACATCCTATTTATTTATATTAAATATTTTCGTTTCACATGCAAAACAAGATATTCATATATAAAATATTTGAAAAATTCATAAATAATACAGATAAAATAGTTGGAAATGATCACTCTGGATAAGAACTGTGTGCTGAAAGTAGGTAAAGGAAGACACATGATAACCTCTCAGAACCTATATTTCAAATGATAATGCCCCCCAAAAAAAGAGTACCAGAGAGAAAAAAGAAAATAAAAAGCCTGCCAAAGAGGGCAGGGTGGGAAATGCATGCAGGTGAAGGGTCAGGTAGTGAAGCATTATATGACTAAAACCCAATCATGAGCAGCATTGAAACTGTGTATCTAATGGTGATTCAATAAAAAATTAATAAAAAAATTGAAAGTCAGCTGAGGATATGAATTGATACTTCTCCAAAAGAGACGTTAAAAACAAGCAACAGGCATTGTGACACGTTATATATTACCTCTTATTATTAGGAAACTGCAAATAAAAACAATAGTAAACAGCTACCTCACACCTGTGAGAATGGCCGTTACTCAAAAAGCAAAAAGCAATGAGTATATGGAGATACAGGAACACAGACTCTGTTTATAAGACTCCAAGTTGGGAAAGTCACTATGGAACGTATTATGGAGATCCCTAAAGAATTAGAGATGGAAATTTCTTATGAACTAGAATAGCAGAATAGTTATTTTATTTCTGTATCACTGTCTTCCCATTCATCATTGATTGGCTCCAGCAGGTACCAGTAACATCTCCATATGTCCTGTCTCATGCTAGTAGAGCCCAAGGGCCCCTGCTTACTCCAGGAACATAAATAGCCTCAAACCATTCCATCAGGTCATGGGAATGAGGTCTAAAATTGTATATTTACCTGAAAAAATGCAAGACAACTATTCAAAGAGATTTAGTCTTAAGACATTAAAAATGTCTCATTTTTAAAGGGAAAATTTTTATAACAGCTAAAAAATTGAAACAGCTAAAGTGTCCATTGACTGACAAAGGCATAACGAACATGTGGTATATTTATCCAAAGGAATATTGTTCACTTATAAAAATGATGAAATTCTGTCATTGTCAACAATATGATGTATCAAAACAGTATTAAGTTTAATAAAATGAGACGTGGAGAAAGCCAAATACTATGTAATTCACTCATATGTGCTATACAGTAAAAACAAACAAGCAGGTGAGTTGAATAAGATAGAAATAAATGCTTGGATTGTGAAATTAGTTGGTGGTTACCAGATGGGAAGGTTGTTGGATAAACTGGAACCAAAAGAGCAAATGGATGGAGAAAGAATTAGATTTTGCTCAGTGGTGAATTCAGTGTAGTATATAAACATGTTGATTTTCAGTGACACACTCTTGAAGCTGTAATTTGGTGTTAGTTCAGAAAAAAAGTGAAAATGAAACCCTCTACTACAATTGAATTTCATGCAAAGTATGTTAGGTTCAATAAACAAGGCAGTGTAGTGCCAACACCAGGGCTGTATCAGGCTGATCCACAATTTTGAGCTGCTGTCATGAGACTTGAAGTTGAAGATTGCAATTCCCACTTTGTGTTATGTTTGCTGTGTGATCTTGAACATGCCCAATTTCTCTATGGAGAAATGATTCCTCTGTTTGGAGGTTTTGGTCACATAGTGTTCCAGCACCCGCCCTCCACCAGTGCCCATATCCCACCACCAATGTCCCCAATTCCCTCCTCCCTCCCATAGCCTGCCTAAATGGCAGGTTCTTTATCTCTTTTCTTTCTCCCTCTCTCTCTCCCTTCCTTCTCCTACACATTGTGGGTTGCACTACATACACTTGGAAGCCATCATGTGCATTTTTTGCCTGTATTTAATGTTCAGTTCTATGTTGGTATCAGCCCTTTCGACATTTATTCACACATGTTCCCTTCTCTGTCTTACCTAACCTCTGACTCCCCTCACGTTTGTGGTAATTTCCACTTTTGGTAAGATCACCTGATATATTTATGTCATGTAAATAAATGCAGTCATTCTATGCTCTCTCTCTTTCCTTCTGACTAATTTCACTCAACATGATCCTTTCCATGTCCATCCATTTATAGGCAAATTTCATAACTTCATTTTTCCTGACAGCTGCATAGTATTCCATTGTGTAGATGTACCACAGTTTCTTTATCCAGTCATCAGTTCTAGGGCATACTGGTTGTTTCCAGGTTCTGGCTATTGTGAATAGTGCTGCTATGAAAATAAAAGTGCGGATTGTGTTTCCGCTGTGTGTTTTTGGCTTCCCAGGGTATATTCCCAGGAGTGGTATGGCTGGGTCAAAAGGGAGCTCAATTTCTAGTCTTTGGAGGAATGACCATATTGTTTTCCAGAAAGGTTGTACAAGTCGACATTCCCACCAACAATGTATGAGAGTCCCCTTTTCCCCACATCCACGCCAGCACTTGTTACTTTTACCCTTTTGAATATGGGCCAGTCTCTGTGGTGTGAGGTGATATCTCATTGTTGTTTTGATTTGCATCTCTCTGATGATTAGTGATGATGAGCATTTTTTCATGTGCCTTTTGGCCATTCGAATTTCTTCCTTGTCAAAGTTTCTGTTCATCTCTTCTCCCCATTTTTTTATGGGGTTGGCTGTTTTCTTCTTATATAGCTGTACCAGTGCCTGATATATCCTGGATATTAACCCCTTATCAGATGGGTATTGGGTGAATATTCTTTCCCATTCTGTGGACTGCCTTTGTATCTTAGTCACTGTTTCTTTTGAGGTGCAGAAGCTCTTTAGTTTCATGTAGTCCCATATGTTTATCTTTTCTTCTAGTTGCTTTGTTAATGGTGTTTCACCTTTGAAGATGTCTTTAGCTTCAATGTCGTGGAGGGTTTTTCCTATATTTTCTTCAATGTACTTTATGGATTCAGGTCTGATATTGAGATCTTTAATCCATTTTGATCTGATTTTTGTGCAAGGTGTTAGACACAGGTCCAAATTCATTTTTTTACATGTAGCTGTCCAGTTTTCCCAGCACCACTTGTTGAAGAGGCTTTCCTTACTCCAGTTTGGACTCTTTGCACCTTTATCAAAGATTAACTGATCATGTCTTTGAGGGTGGGTGTCAGGATACTCAACTCTATTCCATAGATCCACAGGTCTGTTTTTTTTCCAGTACCACACTGTTTTTATTACTGCTGCTTTGTAGTACAGTTTGAGGTTAGGAAAGGTGATGCCTCCCATCTTCTTTTCCCCAAGGATTGCTTTAGCTATCCGTGGGGGTTTATTATTCCATACGAATTTCAGGAGTGTTTGGTCAATTTCTTTAAAGAATGTCATGGGTATCCTTATAGGAACCACATTGAATCTGTACAAAGCTCTAGGGAGTATTACCATCTTGACAATGTTAATTCTCCCCATCCATGAGCAGGGAATGTGTTTCCATTTCCTCGTATCCTCTTTTATTTCTTGAAGCAGTGTCTTGTAGTTCTCTTTTGTATAGGTCCTTTACACACTTGGTTAAGCTGATTCCTAGGTATTTGATTTTCTGTGGTACAATTGTGAATGGAATTGATTTCTTAATATCCCTTTCTTCTCTTTCATTATTTGTGTATAGGAAAGCCACCGACTTTTGGGTATTGATTTTGTACCCTGCCACTCTACTATACATATCTATTGTTTCTAAGAGTTTTTGGGCCGAGAGTTTAGGGTTCTCTAAGTATAATATCATGTCATCTGCAAATAATGATAGCTTGATTTCTTCCTTGCCTATCTGGATGCCCTTAATGTCCTTTTCTTCTCTGATTGCTATGGCGAGTACTTCCAGTACTATATTGAATAAAAGAGGTGAGAGAGGGCAACCTTGTCGTGTTCCTGATCTTAAGGGGAAGGCTTTCAATTTTTCCCCATTGAGAATGATACTCGCTGTGGGCTTTTGGTAGATGGCTTTGACCATCTTGAGGAAGCTTCCTTCAATTCCCATTTTCTGGAGGGTTTTAATCATGAATGGGTGCTGGATCTTGTCAAATGCTTTTTCTGCATCTATTGATAGGATCATATGGTTTTTATTTTTTCTCTTATTGATATGATGTATTATGTTGATTGATTTGTGAATGTTGAACCATCCTTGCATTCCCTGGGATGAATCCTACTTGGTCATGATGTATGATCTTTTTGATGAGTCTTTGGATTCTGTTTGCTAGTATTTTGTTGAAGATCTTAGCATCTGTGTTCATCAAGGAGATTGGTCTGTAATTTTTCCTTCTTTGTGTTGTCTCTCCCTGCTTTGGGTATCAGGGTGATGTGTGCCTCATAGAAGCTGTTTGGGAGATGTTTCTGTTTCTTCTATTTCCTGGAAGAGCTTGAACAAGACAGGCAGTAGGTCCTCCTTAAAGGTTTGGTAGAATTCGCTAGTGAACCCATCTGGACCTGGGCTTTTTATGTTTGGGCAGACTTTTAATTACTGTTTCAATTTCCTTTGATGAGCGATAGGCTTATTGTATTGTATACATAAGGTATTGGAAGTCTTCTTGTTTCAATCATGGGAGGTTATAGGACTTCAGGAATTTATTCATTACTTCTAGGTTCTCATGTTTCGTGGCATACAGATTCTCAAAGTAATCTTTGATGATCTTTTGGATTTCTGTCCTTTCTGTTGTGATGTCACCATTTTCATTTCTGATTCTGTTTATTTGTGTTCTCTCTTTCCCTGCCCTTACAACAAGAGAGACTATCATCATCATCATCATCATCATCATCATCATCATCATTATACTATTATTAGCATTATTATTGTTTCCCTCAGAAATAATACTAATAATAGTATATATTACTAGTATTATTAATAACAATACTAATAATAAAACTATTATTATAAATTATTAATATTAGTACTAATAATACTAATAACATTATTAATAATAATAAACATAATAATTCTAATAATATATACTTATTAGTATTATTATTGTTTCCTGAAAGGGAAATTAGTATTATTATTGTTAGCATATTATTAATATATTAATATATATTAGCATATTAATATATTAATATATTTATTAATAATATAATATACAATAATATTAATATAATTTATAATATTAATTATATGATTATAATAATTAATAATATATATTAGTATATTAATATATATTAATCATCACCGACACCCACC
>JAJIBD010038902.1:0-20270 GCA_021461705.1 Cryptotis parvus
GCTACCTACAATAAAATGTGTTTTCAGAAATATACTTCTCATAAAATACAGTCACCATATTCAATCATACTGAATATATTTGGCAGAAAAAGAGTATTCAAACAGGACCAAGTATATAATGGCCTATATCAAGAGTATAAATCATAATACATGAAGCATCAAAACTTCCATTCTCAAATAATGCACTGAAATAGAGGAATCATAAAATGTAACATATACAAGGGATGGTTTGAGAGACCCAGAAATGCAATAACTGGGAAACTCTGAATATATTGTCTGAGTCACTTTCAAACAAAGTAGACAAAAATAGATCTTTGTGTAAAATATCTGCATAAAACCCCAGGTTCTTTATAAATCCAGAATCATTCTTTAAATTTATTTGCAATATATAATTGTCAATCCCAGTCAAACTGTCAGTAAATTGTCATTTTGCAGGTATTTAAACACTCATCAAAGTTTCCTTTGGGCCTTTTTTCTCCTCAAGAGCTGAAGATGCTTCAGCAAAGACAGAAAATCCAAATTAGTTGAAGCTTTATAAATATATCCAACAAGCGCGATCTTTTGTGTCTCTACAAGAGAGGCCGTGTTTAAGAACCTATTGTAGGTGTAGATGCGCCCTAACTCTTCACAATTATCTAGCAAATTAAAATTCTAATAGAGAAATCATGCGGGACAGAGGCCAATTGATACAGCCGTTGGGGTGTTTGCCTTACCCCCATGGTTGGCCCATAATGGTTTCAAATCCCCAGCATCCTATATGATTCCCCGAGCACTGCCAGGAGTAATTCCTGAGTGCAGAGGAAATCCCTGAACATTATGATGTGACCCAATAAATCATATGGACCAAAAAAATACAGGGGTTCAGGTGGCCTACATATATGTGCACATGATTGATTCTGGTTCAGTTTAACACACCATCTGACTTCCCCACCTGGTGAATTCTTCACATCCCTACTCAAAAGGAAATCAATGAAAAGCCATTGCTCAAGTCATATCACAGAAAAACTACAAATGACTAAAATGTCAGCTGATAAATTTTAACTGAAAAAATTTAACTATTTTGAAAATTTATAGTCAATAAATTCATAGTAACTCTCTATGAGTAAATAGACCAAAAATTCCATATCTTCTACTTAAAATTAAATTTCACCAATTATTACAGCTTAATGCTTTTACTACAATCTAGAAAACATCACATTCGGAACTTGTAATTAAGTTGCAAAATGGCACATGATAATCTTAAAAAAAGTAAAAATAACTAAACTCAAGATAAATCGAAGGTGAGAAATATGATATTTATCGCATCATTTACATTTAACACTAGTTATTTTAAAATATATAATTAAAAATAAGTCTCTGTATAATTTGGTAGAAATCACTTCCAATATGTAATTGAAAAATAAAATAGGAATATATGAAAAACAAAATAGCCCTAAAATTTTAAATATTATAATACTTGTTTTACTACAGGCCCTCAAATTTAAAAAAATTTTATGACTTAACACAAATACTACGAGAATCCTTAATACATTGAGTGGATCATCACAAAAGTATTATCTACACCACCTAAAAAGGCATATGTACTTAAATATTAAAGTGAATAATTTCTAACAAGTTCAGAGGATAGTTTTTCTCACCGCGGCTGCTAAGATCGAATCTAAAGTGTTTGAATTTTATTTATATCTTCCTCTTCAGAGTTTAACACAATGATTTGGAAAGAATGGCATAAGAAAATCCAGGAGGATAAAAAAATGGGAGAAAGAACAATAGTCGGATGGATGAAATGTCAACTTGTGTTTAGAAGATGGAGCACGACATCAAAGCAGTAATGGTATTGTTTGAAGAAAGCTAAAATTTTAAGACATAGTGAAGAAAAAGAAGAGATGGTTAATTTAAGTACTTTTATCCATGCCCCGGATAAATTAGTGTGCTTTAAAAATGAACTTAGCAGCCAGGTTGTGGCTCATACTTTTACTGAAGTTTTCAAGTCCACACCAATAAATAATAACAAGTCACTCCCTGCACAATTTATGGAATTTTAAAATATTGCATATATATATTATTTAAGTTCTCCAATTTGCTGTTTTGTGGTGGGGTTCCATGCATATGATGTTTTCAACACACCACCCTCTACCTAATTGTCATTCCCCAAGTATTTTATCAGTACTGTTTCCCCCACTCTTGTTGACTCAGTTCTATAGAGGCAGTTTTTAAGTTCTGTTTCTTTGACCACTTGTTCTTCACTTTCTGTGTTTACCATATAAATTTCAGTATGAAAAAAAAGCACATTACTGGATCTACTACATGATAATTTACTCCAGCACCAGTCTGCCTCATGTTTTTCATATAACCCATACCAATCTAAAAATAATTGCATATCTTCTCTGCGCTATATCTCTCAAAATTATATATATATATATTATTTAATTATCTGTTTTGGAAACTTGAATTTAGCTTCCAGTTATTAGAACAGTGTTGCAACAAACATTTGCGTACGATATCTTCAAAATAGGTTTTTGATACCCTTGGACTATATGCCAAAGAAATAAGTTTTCCTTAAGAGAAATCAGAATCCAGTGATGTAGATTCAAGAATACCAGGAATAAAAGTGGAAGAAGAATTACAGGACAACTACCCCCTGATTACTTCTCTTTTTCCCTCTTAAAAACCTCATCTTTTATCTTTGTGACTCATTTTTAAAAACTGAACGAGTGGTCAAAACTTTTACTTTTCTCAAAAAAATGAAGGGTTCCCTCCCAGAAAAGACCACCAGTCAAATCTTAAAGAAAGAACCTGAGAGTTTCTCACTGTAAAAATCTGCAATATTGCCTCCTTGTTTACATTAGTCACCACACAGTAAAACAATTTATGCCCCAAATCTTCCAATTAACTTCTATTCAAGTCATTCCTTGGTGAAAATATGATTAAAAATATCTCTCCAGAATAGTTTATATCTTCTAGGAACAGAGAATAAGTCAAATGGATACAGAAAAATCAAAATAGAATAAATAATTTAGAAAATAAAAACAGATCAAAAATACTTCCCATTCCCCACTCAAATACAACTATCATCCAGTGTTGCTTGAGGAGTAATAGGTGTGGTTTTGGGTAATATTACTCAAAGAAACATTGTTTCAAAAAAGCCATGTAAGCTTCTTGTATAAAGGGAGGAATAGCGCACATAGGTACTTGGGTATTTCAAATGGAGCAACTTCATAAAATTGAGAGTGACATGGTTGAAAGAATAAGTCCATGCACTCAAAAGAAAATTAGGATGCAGAGACAAGCTGACAGCCGAACAGATGAATAAATATTTTCACCCAGATAATGATAAGAAAAGGCAGCATACAGCAGAGGGGGGGTGAGAAAGGACCCATCGGAAAGAATTAAGAAATCCAAAAAATTATCAAAGAAATATTGAGTAAGTTCCCAGAAAGAAAGATTAAGATCTTCAGCTAGGTATGGATATCCGTCTGGATTAATGAATGGAATAACCCAGCTATAATCAGCGGCTGAATCACAGTCTCATAGTAAAAATTTTGGTCTTTTGCTGTTTCAAACCCCCAAAGCCATTGAAAAGCAAAAAATATATGGAATTTACCAAATATAAAAATAAATCATGAATTAAGTTCCTTATTGCTATAGTGAAATAAAATCCATAAAATTACCCATTACAATGCATACAAATTCTGGGCACTTGCTTTTACCGTAGCCCCAACCCTAATTAATGGATCCTGAATGCTGCCTATTCTCTGCACCTCACCATAGCAAAAGTTCCCAGGCACAGAGCCAGGACTAAAGTCCACAAACTCCACCAAAATCTCTTCGACCCAAAATAATGAATAAATAGGATAAATGCTTTGGAAAGAATGATCAAAGGAATTTACCAAATTTACCCAAATCTCACATACCGGGTGCAGAACCGCTACCCCTTTCCCTGTGCCCAGCTGATCACAGGTGCCTGGAGGGAAGGTAGGTTCTAGCCCTCACCCTGTATCCTGCAGAGCCTCTCAACAAGCCAGAGGAACCCCCCCCACATTTGAGGGCTGCCATTTTCCACATCTGGACTCCACACTCATCAGAGCTCCACCTAGCAGAAAGAGCTGACAAATCACAGCCTGGCAGAGGCCCACCCTGCAGCAATCCTTTTCCAAGCCCTAGCCCAGGTATGCTGATCCAGAGACTCTCCCCACGGCCCAGAACTACTTCTGGCTCTCCTGTGTCCAGTGATCATGGCTTCCCCTAGAAGAGAAAATGGTTTCTTAGACTACTTGCCTCCCAGAAGAGCCTTTGCAAGAAGCCAGTGGAACCCCCCACCATGAGGGGCCGCCATTTTCCACATCTGGACTTCCCACTGGTCAGATTCCACCCAGCAGAAGAGTTGATCACAAGCCCAGTTCCATCATTAATGCTTGAGATTAGAGGTGACTACGAAGAGTATCCCACCCACATGGCAGAGCCTGGCAAGCTACCCATGTCATATTTATATGCCAAATACCAGTAACAATTATAGACTTCATTCCCATGACTTGATGGAATAGTTTGAGGCTCTTTATGATCCTCCAGTGAGCAGATGCCCTTGGTTTACTAGCACGTGACAGGATGTATGGAGATGTTACTGGTGTCTACTCGAGCAAATCGATGATCAACGGAAGACAAGTGACACAAGTGATACCAAATTTATCCTTCTGAAGGGTGGTATCTGGTTACAAATAGCCATGGAAATAAATCCTAATGACAGTGGGATTTGAAACAGAAGCATCCAAGGAACAAAACACAAATAAAATAGAAGTGCTGCCATTTTGCCAGAAGAGAAATGGTCCAGAGTGTCACATACCAAATGAATATGCTACTTCCAAATCTTTCCAGGTAGACTGGTTTGAGTTTAAGAACTCTGGTGCCTTCTCACAATGGGAGAAACTGCAACTATACCTGCCACCTTCCCATGTAGAAATTGTTTAGCTCATTAAGCTGTCAAGCCACCAATTTGTTCTAGGTCTATGGCCCCTCAACAGTGGCAACACCTCAGAATTTCATAGTTCTGTTGGCACAGTCGAGCACAGAAAATCTTACTAAAAGTTGCAGAGAAGACTACCAAGGTCAATGAGCCTAAACCATAACACAGAATGCTCAACTAGCACTAATTCATACAGTAGATTCTCCATATAATACCTTTATTGGCATGATTGTAAGATATGATCTAACAGTTATCATATATTAACTCCTATTAGATAAGTTTTGATAATTCTATTTGACTTTGTAACAAAAAATATGAAGCAAATTTGTGCCAGGAAAGGGGATGGTGGGGATAGTTGGTAGCATAATGGGGACATTGGTGGAGGGAAGAGCATACTGGTGGTGGGATAAGTGGTGGGACAGGCACTGGAAGATTTAATACCTGAAACAACTAACAACCTGGTAATCATGGAGTTCCAGAAATAAAATAAAACAGAAGTATCAGAGGTTTTGACTTCAGCACCTTCCGTGAAACTCAAAAATGATTCTGGAATAGATAAAGGTGGTGCAAGCTACCTGATTTTACTAGGAATCCTATAATAAGTTAACACAAAATGAGGTGACCCAAAGTCTAAGATTCTCCCTAAAGAATCAAGGCTTTGATTTTTAAAGATGAGTTGCCATGAATCTACCCCAATCAAGTCATCTGTTGCCCATATTCCTTCTGGAGACGTGCTGGAGGGAGGAAGGATGGAGATATATTTCTCAATGAACTCAAATACTTGCTAAAATAGTTGACGAATGAGTGAAAGACACCAAATATTTTTAATTATTAACATGTCTGTGAGTCAAGCAGACATGGGACAGAGCTGCTACTGGCTCTCCCTGTGACCAGCTGTTCACGAGGTGCCTTGGAGGATGGTGGGTTCTAATCCCTGGCCCACCACCCCAGCAGAGCTTCGCAACAAGCCAGACGACCCCCACTCCATGAGGGCCTCCATTTTCCACATCTGGACTCTCTCTCGTCAGATCTCCACCCAGCAGACCAGCCTATCAGCGCCTGGCTTGCGCGGCCGCAAGCGGCCGCTGGTTCTTCAATAAATGCTGGACTTAAAGATGCCTACAAGAGTATGCTACCTGCATGGTAGAGCCTGGCAAGCTACCCGTGTTGTATTTGATATATATGCAAAATACCAGTAACAATTGTAGACCTCATTCAGGAATGGATTGAGGCTCTTTATGTTCCTGGAGCAAGCAGATGCCTTGGGCTCTACTAGCATGAGACAGGACATATGGAGATGTTACTGGGGCCTGCTCGAGCAAATCGATGATGAACGGGAAGACAGTGATACAGTTGATATTAACATGAGCAATAGGACTGTAGTAATATATTCAATAAATATTTAATTAGTGAAATTATTATATATATCATGTATATGATGTACAATCTGTACATATAAGAAAGTAAGAAAAATGATGACTTGAATCACTTATAGTGAATGCAATTGGAATAAAGAAGCCCAAGCAATCTGCTGTTATTTGCATACAGATGTGAGTAAATATGCATAGTGATAATTGTGGTTACCACTGAGCTCTGAGATTATAGGTAATTTGTATTACATTCCTTTTGTGCATCTGAACATTCTCTTTGACTCCACTATCCTGGTAGGATTTTTATGCTAAAGGAGAAAATTATAAAATTGCTATCATTATTGGCTAATGTCTATAGTTTATTTATTCTTTGTGTAATTTCAGATATGATTTGTTATTTGTGGGCTATTAATTCACTGGAAAAATAACTTTGGAAACTTTTAAATTCATGGCATATCATCTAAAAATATATTTGAGTAACTTCAACGGATGAAAGTGTAAGCTTCTCTAGCTGAAATGAGAGTTTCAGAGCATAGTTCAGGTCTCTGAGGAAGTCATCTTACCAAAGCAATGGCCACTTCGATCCGGGAGGCAGACACAGCTGGCGTTCCTTTGAGCTCCTCTTCAAAAAAGTGGAATCATTACTGTGACACAGTTCCCCAGCCATGACTCCTTTCCCCAGTTCTGTCTCATCTCAGTATGGACTGGAGATTAACTTCGTTCAATGTACTGTAGGATGGGAAGGTTGAAAACCATTTCCATGATTGACCAGAGGCAACATATCTCATCTTGTGACCTTGTATATTCTCTTTTCACATTTGTTGTCTAGGTGCTGCTATTCAGGGTCCTTTTAGGATCTATGTTTTGAGGATGGCAGCTGTCAGCCCGAGGCTTTAAATGAAACAGGGCACCCCTAAGTATTGCCTTTGGCCTTATGGCTTCTGTTTTGGTGCTATGGTGGCATTGATCTGTTATCCCAGCTAAACATTTCAGCACTCAAATACTATCAGTTCTACATTCATTCAGAGAGTAATAGTAGAATTTAAGGAAATACTTATATTTTTCAGGCACTCTTTTGATCATGGGCTATAATTTATGAGTATTAATACAAAGATGTGTCATAATTCAGATCCTGGACTTCACCTAAGATATTAATCTAATATACAGTTAGTTTGATAGAGCTATGTTACATTTTTTTTCTTGCAAAGGATATCTCAAGTGAAAAATTTTTTCTATCTCTAGTTCCATAATTCATTATGATTTTTAAAGAAAAATTACCAACAGGTCTGAAGAAATAGTACCAGAGTTTTGTGCTTGATTTGCTTGTAGCTGATCCAGTTTGATCCCTGAGCACCACCAGGAATGATCTCTTAGCGGAGAGCCAGGGAATAAGCCTTTGAGCACTTGTGGGTATGGTCTACCTCCTCAAAATAAAATTACCAACCACACTTCATTGTTCCCCTCTTGAGAATATGGGGGACCTATGTGTGGGTCAAATCCAAAGATAGGGTATGATTGAAGCACTTGCCTGCTGGTATCGCAGAGTTTGTCCTCTCATTTTCTAAGCCAGATCCCCTTCAAAGGCTTTTTTACATGACTATTTGTCCTCCTCAGAGTGTTTGTCCCTGGGTTCTACTGTATTTAAACAGAGTTTAGGAGGCCGAAGGAGAACCTAGATTGTTTTAAAATCCTGTCTTCAGTAATCAGTGCTTGTTCTGCTCTAAAATTCACTCTTGATGTTCCAGCTATCCTGGTAAGATATTTGCCTTGATGTCCTGGGTTTGATCCCTTGCTTCACATGTCATTTCCTGAGCACTGCTAGGAGTGATCCCTGTTCTCGGAGCCAGTAATAGGTCCTAAGCACTGACTGACATTGCTCCCAAACAAAGGTTTAAATTAAGTTGTTCAAGGATAGTAGATATGTAAAGGACATTCTGGTTGATATTAATATTCTGCTCATTAGGTAATGGAGGTTGTGGGGTTTCTGAACTTGCACAGATGCCGCATATGTCTTGCTGTCATGATTACTTCCTCCCCATGTCTCCCTGGCTCACTGTCCAGCATTCTGACTCTTGAAACCACTTGATTTGGGCAGGAGTGTGCCACTGTCCCTCAACTGACTCCCCTTCCCCCAAATAAAAATAGCACCATGTAGCATGGTAGCATGTCACTACTGTCACCAGCCACGGCACCCCAGGGAAGCTCCTGTCTGTGATGTTGCATTCATTTCTGAACACTGACATTGTACTTTGAAATTCCCAAACAAAATGCAGAGAAAACACTTGATGAATAACAATGAAAAGAGCAGTGTTTATTGTTGTGTGTGGCAGTCTCAGTTACATTTTTTTAAAGACCTCTTTGCCAAAATTGGTTTAGGTTTCAAGACACGTTTCATCCTTAGTCAAATATAAAAGGTCATTCAGCGAACAAAGGAGAGTTTGTGTGTTCTTGGTGATCACAGATGAAGCTGGAAAGGCAGCCTCTTTCAAATAAAATGAGGTAGTAAGTGGAAAATGAAGGCAGCAGAATTCTATAGAGCAGCGCTCAGCAGCAAGGGATGCAGGCATTCTTTTCTTGACATAAACACAATAACACATAGAAAAAGCGTATCAGATGAGTGACCCAGGTGCTGTATAAACAGATTTTCAGACAGTCAGTTGGAGCCCCTCTGTATCTTTAGTTTCTCCCACTCCCTGCTACTTTATCCTTTGTTAGATTCAATACAGCCTTCAAGGGCATTGGAGGCAGACGAAAGAGAAAAAATGTTGGGGAAGGAAATAGGGAGGGGGAGAAAACAGTTTCCTCTCTTAGCTTTTGTTAAAGAATAAAAGCACACAACATGTAAAAAATCATTTACTCTACCCAGCAGTGCCAACATGTTTGACACTGGTTTGCTGAGAGTTTATAGAGAAACTGTGTTGACATTTTATTCACATAAGAGTTTTGAATTATATAAGGCTTCTTTTGAGATGCGCTGTTGGATATGATCTGAATAGTCAAGCCTGGAAGAAAAAAAAAGAGGAACTCTTAAATGCTCATCTGAATCTCGAAGAGGAAAGAAAAGAAGAAATGGCAGGAACAAAAATATTTACTTGCTCTTGAGACAGTGTCAAAATAAACTATGTCAAAAGAACATTAAAAGTTATACTTGGAAAGAACCTTAGAGGCAATGGACTGTGGTGGGGGTGGGGGGATGTTGGGCGTTTGGTGGCGGATGTGACGTGGTCACACTCATTTTGGGGAGAGCTGTGAAGCCGCACTAAAGCATACAATGTCTTGGAACCGACTTTATCTCCAGTAAAAAAAAGGAGTCTACAAATGTCCAACTTGGGGAGAAGGTTTATCCCCCCCTTTAAGCTAAGGACTCTACAAACTCTATTGACTATACTAACCCAAATGGTGGAATATTCTGGTAGATGAAAAAATTTTTGTATGGTGTAAGTAACAAATTCATATGTTCATAGAAATCAGAAGATACAGAGGGAAGGAAAAAGAGAGGAGAGATTGATAGCTTAAGGAGCTGGAGCCCCTGGTTTCCCTCTCTCCCAAACTGTTTAGAAGTACTGTGTGAGCACCACTTTGCATGACTCCCTAGTGAAAACAAAAACAAATAAAATAAACATAATATAGGTAGTTCTGCCTTTCAAGATAAAATTGGTTAAATGTTCTATATTTATATTTTATTTAATGCATTTATGTACATATAACATATACAGATAATAAGATAAAATTTGATTTGCTCTGCTTTTCAATATGTTTTTATAAAATTCACTGTAATCTAATTCTTTATTTTTTGTAGTTGGTTAGAAGTTCAATTTACTTTTTGGTCACAAGTTCCAAATATACACCAAAACACAAAATCCCACATTTAAAAGTGTCTTTAAAAATCCCACTAAAAGCACATTTGCATTTCTAATTGCATTTATTTGAATACAAGCCATATTTCTCATTCATTTAAAGATTATCCCAATTGGTATAATAAATATTTTTCCTTTATTCATTTATTTTATTTCAGTGGAATTACAGTTGAAAATAACTTATTATTTCCATTTTTATTGTGAGATTTAAAAAGCACACAAAAGTGAATATTGTAATCCCCAAGGTTTTTTGAAAAAATATTTTATTATACCTCCATGAGATATACAATTACAAAGTTGTTCATTTTTGGGTTTAGGTTATACAGTGTTCCAGCACCCATCCCTCCACCAGTGTCCATTTCCCACCACTTATGTCCCCGATTCCCTACCCCTCTGGGAGCCTGCCTTTATGGCAGGTTCTTTATCTCTTTTCTCTCTTTTACTTTCTCTCTTTCTCTCTCTTCCTTCTCTTACACATTGTGGATTGTAATGCATACCTTTAGAGGTTATCAAGTATATCCTTTTTGCCTGTATTTAATGCTCAGTTCTAGTCCGGTATTAGCACTTTTGACAATTGTTACCACACTGTTCCCTTCTGTCTTACCTAACCTCTGACTCCCACATGTTTGTGGTAATTTCCACCTTTGACAAGACCTCCTGATCTTGTCCTGATGACCCTCCTGATGTGCCTGACCTTGAGATATTGGTATCATAATATGTATATATATATACATATAAATATACATATATGTTCTTCCCCCTCTTCAGAACTCCCACCCAGAAGACCAGCCTATCACAGCCTGGCTAGCGCGCGGCTGCTTGCCGCCCACGCAGTTCATCAATAAATGCTGGATTTTGAGATGACTACAAGAGTATGCTACCTGCGGCAGAGCCTGGCAAGCTACCCGTGTCGTATTTGATATGCCAGATACCAGTAACAATTATAGACCTAATTCCCATGACCTGATGGAATGGTTTTGAGGCCCTTTATGTTCCTGGAGCAAGCAGGTGCCCTTGGGCTCTACTTGCATGAGACAAGTCATATGGAGATGTTACTGGTGCCCGCTCGAGCAAATCGATGATGAACGGGAAGACAGTGATACAGTATATATATATGCCTTGCAAATAAACGCAGTCATTCTATATCTGTCTTTTTCCTTCTGGGTAATTTCACTCAGCATGATTCTTTCCATGTAATCTAATTTTTTGTTCAGATCTATGACACTAAATGTTTGATTGTTGCATTAGTTATACCAAATGAATGGACCATAATCAATATAAGAAAGTCCTTTTTCTTTATTTTTAAAATTGGCTACTCATTTTTTGTTATTGTTAAAAATGTTACAGCAAATACCCTCATTTGGTACAATAAATACTAGAAGTGAATCACTGAGTGAACTACTATATTTGGTTGCTGATAGATGACCTACATATATAAATCACTGTATCACTGTATCACAGTCTTCCCGTTCATCATTGATTTGCTTGAGCAGGCACCAGTAACATATCCATATGTCCTGTCTCATGCTAGTAGAGCCCAAGGGCATCTGCTTGTGCCAGGAACATAAAGAGCCTCAAACCATTACATTAGGTCATGGGAATGAGGTCTATAATTGTTACTGGTATTTGGCATATCAAATATGACACGGGAGGCTTGGCAGGCTCTACCGCACATATATAAATATTATTTTAAAATTTACCTTTAGTATTTTTAAGTTTTCCAAGAAGAATATGCTTTCATTATTTATAATATTCTCTTCTTTTGGAAATTCTAAAATATTCATAAATATATTAGCATATGTAAAGTCAATAGGGAAAACAGTCATCATATAACCTCATATTTGTACTCATGTATTTGTAAGAAATAAAAATATCTGCTTATAAGATATATTTATTGCACAAACACTAAATATACATCCAGTGAGTTTATTTCTAAATGACTCCTTCTGGCCAGAATGATAGTACAGCAGATAGAGAGTTTGCTTTGCTCATAGCTGATCTGGGTTTTGATACTTTTAGCAGTGGTCACCTTAAGTCCTGCCAGGAGTGACCACAAAACCAGGAGTAAGCTTTGAATACCACACAAGGTATCCATCCTACCCCCAAAAATCATTTCCTGTCTTTGTTTTTAACATGCTTGTCCAGTGAGGAAAAATGTAACCATTCAATAAGAAAAATATCTTCTAAATTGCCTATAAATGGATGGACATGGAAATTATCATGCTGAGTGAAATTAGCCAGAAGAAAAAAAGACAGATATAGAATCATTTGCATTAATTTGTGGGATATAGAAGAAAATATGCAGAGTGATACCAGTATCCAAGGCCGGTAAAACATGGATACGAAGTTCTTGTCAATAGGTCGAATCTACCACAAGTGTGAGGGAGTCAGAGGTTAGGTAAGACAGAGAAGGGAACGGTGTACACTGTTATGGACAAATGATAATGCCAGCCCCCCCTGATCGACTTATGCAAGACGGGATGCACATTCTGCGCCTCTGGGGTGTACTTTACACAGCCCTAATGCCTCGAAAGGAAAGAAGCCTCCAGATAGAGAGAGAAAAATCAAGAGCCTACATGAGAGGCAGACTGGGGAGGTGAGAGGGAATTGGGGGACCATTAATTGATAAAAATGCGGCGCTGAGTGGAGGATTAGATTTTTTCAAGAACCTGCATGACTGGGCAAACGCCCAGACATCTTTATAATTATTATCTCTTATGAATTATATCGTCTTTCAAAAATAAAAATATATTCTAATAAAAAGCTGAATATTGTAACTGTTGAAAAAGTACTATGAACATTTAAGCAAAAAAGTATTGATGCAGTCAATAACCTAAATGTCATTTTTATGATTCTTGAATTAATCCAAATATTATTATATCATTATTTGAAATTAATAGGTATAAATGTTATTGTTCATGTTTGTAACTTATATATATATATATATGAGCTCACTATCTTCTCATTCTCAATACTTTGTAATTCACATCATTGTTTTCCCAAAGTATCTACAAAACATAGTAGTGCTTTAGAAAATCTGGATTTCTTACATTCCATAGCTCCTCCCTAAATTTTGCAGGCCAATTTTTTATAATGCTCAATCTTCTATTCACCAACTCTTCTGAATAAATTCAGAATTCTCCATTTATCACATTTATTTTCGAAACATTCCTAATCAAGATCCAATTTATTTGGCTCTAAAGTGCTTTGTTTTTGTTTCATAGATAAGCTCTTTAGAATGTGTGTGAGGATACTGATGCGCGGCTGGCTAAACCCACCCGTTTCTTGCTGCAGCCCTCCCCCGATGTTCTGCTTCTAAAAACATAACACTTTCCCAGAGCTGCTGAATCTTAACAGTACCTTAAAATTTTCTTGCTCATTCTGACATGGTTTGGTGTTTGGCTTTGACTTTGATTATATCCATAATACTTTGTGGGTTATGTTTACATTGCAGTCACAAAGAAAAAGATAAGGCTCTACTTCTCTCTAACTCCTACTCTCCTTAGCTCTAAATTACCGTTTATATGATTAGAAAAGAGAAAAAAAGTGAATTAGAACTAGTTTAAGGTGGCGTTTCAAGTAGTAAAGAAGGCTCATCACTGCTGAGTTGAATGATTACTTTTCTGAAATTAGTTTGCAGTCTCCTGGCTCAGTTAGCCAATCTGATTGTCACAACCCTCTGCTGGAATGAGTGAAGGTGCTTCTTAAGGGCCAGCAACAATGGTTTCTCTCTGTACCTACTGCTGGTTTCCCCACACCACACCTACTGGTACAAAGTTGCTGTGGGAATAAAAACCAGTTTATCTGACCTCATACTGTTTGGAATATCCCACAATTACTTTTAAGTAACACTCCATACTGGATTAGGTTTAAAAATGCGCATATATAATTATCTTGCAATTTTGGAAATCTTTTAAGTTTCAGGTTTTCAAAATACGTGGGGCTCCTGTGCATCTTGCCTTACTTTAAATATCTTTACAAAATCTTATATTGGCGAAATACCTTTATCTGGAATAGGAAGTATTCAATAGTAGTATAAATGTATTAGCCTAAATACAATTCATTTTAATTTTGCTAACTTCCCTCATCATATGGAACCACGCTCTAGGATCTGTCAAGATATCATTACATTTAAATCTTAGATTTACTTCTTCTCTCTAACTCCTTATTTAGAAGTCATAGGCTTGATTTTCAAGCAAATTGGCGATTCTATTAATTCTAGTTGATAGTCTTTTCATTATTTGTTCCATGCACATATTTATATTTTATATTTTACTTCTGAGAATATTTCATTTCCTATAGTGTTCAGATAAATACAGATCATTTCTCTTTTGTTTCTTTTCTTTTCCATTTATTTGATGTAGTGGTTTTTTAATTTAAAGACTATTACTTATCTTAAACCAGATACACAAGTCATGTCTCTCATACTCTTATTTGACCACAGGACATTCTGCTCGCATAAATGCATCATAACATCCTGGGATTTGGAATGGAATCATTAGGTAACTTTTCTTTTCATATGAGTCTAACACAAAGACTTACCAGAGCTAGATTTATCTATTCATTGAACTCAAATAAGATCGTCTAACAGAAATTGTTCTGAAGGAAGAGGTGGTCCTTTACATTAAAAACTCGCATATATATCTCAAAAGCCCTTACCTTTGAAAGCATGCACCAAAAACTGGACATATTCCTATTCGGAACCTTTTCCCATTTATTTGCTGCATCCACCGAGTTCTTCTAAAATATGGTATCAGTATTTTTTCTCCAACATACATAAACTACTTTATGGAATAAGCTCCTTCTAGTTGCTGGGGTTCATGGGCGGTAGTGAATGGAAGGGTCCACACACATATAATTCATTATGTTTTAACACTTCGGATACTAGTATAGTCTTGATTTCTTTGAATCCTTTTACACTATAAAGAATGTCCATCTTTAAACTATGTAATACCCAGATTCTATCACATAGGTCTAACTATATGTGCTAGTATACATACATACAGGTGTGAAGTGCGTATTTGTCTTTGGATTCATCCGACTCTATTACCATCTTTCTTTACTGTGGCTTCAGAATAAACTGAAAATCATATTTACCATACATTTCTGCCTCATTTCTAAATTATGTTGCACAGATTCACATACTCACAAATCATTTATCTTTATTTAGCTGGTTAGTTACTTATTTTACCAGATTTTCCCAGTGATGCTCAGGCTCCTGGCTGTGTAGTCAGGTCAGCCTGCCAGTGCTGGTAACCATACTCGGATCACTCGGGTTGGAACCTGGGTCGGCCACATGCAGAATGCCTCACCTGTTGGAGGACAGGTTTAGCTAATCTAGGAGCTTTGTTGTTTTACCCCCAAGCTTAATCTTATTTAAGTCAAGTTCATTCTAATGAGACCTCTCTTCTATATAAGCACTACTAGAGGGTGTGGCAGTTACAGAAGTTACCTTCACTGAATAACTTCTGACTTAGCCATCTACTAAGACTTCTATGTTTTCTAGATTGGGCACAGCTCCTCTTTATACCCTGCACCCAGCGTGGGACAGTTAGAATTTACCAGGAGACTACCACCCTGGCTACGTTGAGACTATGGGAGATATAGGAGGATCATACTAGTTTGCTCTAAGCAGGCGAGTTGACCCTTTCAGTACACGAGACAAGTATACTCAGAATCTGCAGATAAATAATAAGAAGGACCTTGTAAGTACCATCTAGATTACATGAAGCTCATGAAGTTAAGATGTATTACTTTATATCAGCCCTCTCTCTCTCAGTGTTTTACATAAGAGATAATCTCCTTAGTCCTTAGCATAACCTTTGTTTATACCTGCAATAAGTTGTGCCACATTTACACTCTGTTTAGGGTTCTTTGTTGACATGACAACCTCGATTGGATTGCACATTGCATATAAGGGGCTGACTTGAGGCCCCTTCCACCTTTACCTTTTGGTGCGCGCATGTTCAGCTTTCGGCTACCTCAACCTTTTTGCTCTTTGGCCTTTTGCTCTTTGTGCCTTACCCTTCTGGGTAGGACTCATGCTCGAGTGATTCTTCTCTCTCTTTGGTGGGAGACTTAGGCTCTTTTGCCTAAGTTCGGACCAAGAGCTAAGTTTGTTCAATCTATTAGATGCTGTGGAAGACTTTTGTACTATTAAAAGCCATTTTTTAGGAACTACACCAGATGAGGTTTCATCTGTTCTCCAGCGTCTCGGAGGTAGAGGCAATCTCTGTCCTGACGCTGTCGGGGACCCAGCGCGTTCCCCAGCCTGCCCAGTGGATTATTAGTTCTGGCCCAACTCTGAGTATATATACCTACAGGTTTTCCTTATATTAAAATTCACTTATATTAAAGTAATATCATTATAATATATTACATTTACAAATATATTAGTTCCTAATACCTTTTTTCTTGCTAAAAAAGAGCCAATCATGGTTTACATAATTCATGAGCAAATGAATCCCAAAGTCATATCTTAGGGGCAGAAGTATGTCCACCATTATAAATTAATTTTTGCAGGCCTTGAAAAGCATCACAAAATCTTTTGATTGCTGTTGATGCAACATCCAGCGGCATAATAACATATAATGCAGTCACAAAAAAACCCCAGAAAACTTAGCTTTTTAATTCAAGAAGATAATCAGTTTCAAAGCAACTGCTAATTAGATTAGAGGGAAAATACTTAACTTTGGAGAAAGTTTACATAAATTCTTGACTCTGACTTTCTTTTTATAAAGGCCAGTGGTTGTATACTATAAGCACCTCCTGTTCACCGTTAACATTATCTCTTGTTTTCTCATAACTAGAAGCCAATTTTATCCTCTGTCATTGTCATTTTTGTTTATTGATCCACAGTTGTTCTTTAGAGATCTTGGGATACTTTGAAAAAAAATTCATTCAATTAAAAAACAAACAAACAAACTATATTTGGACCCAGCGTTTTCTCCTCTTGGGGCTGTGCATACTCTTCAAATCTCAATATTTTCACGGCGCGATCTTTTAGAAGAGGTTTCTCTTGCCGCACAAAGAAAGAAAAAAAATCTGCCCAAAGTTTCAAATCATGTCTCAGAAACACATAAGCCTTAAGTTTCTCTGAAGTCCTGTAAATAACTCTTCCTTGTAATTAACCAGTAGCTATAATATCAGACAAATGAGTAAATAACTATTTGGTGGATGTGAATTTTAATCTATAGATAAATTTCAACCATGATTCCAATTTCATGGAAATTTTGAAAATAATCCCACCTCCTTCGCATCCTTGTATATACTTTGGAAAGATGGAAACTAGTAAATAATATGAAATGTCCATTTCCCTTGTCTCAGCTTAGCACTCTTGTAAATACTTTGGAAGATGAGATGGTAAATACTATGAAATGTCACTTTGATAGATTAAGCATAGCTGTAAGGTCTTTACACTCTTTTTCCATATGAGAATCAAGTTAAATTTCCTTTCCCATACATATCTGGATGGGATTTAGTATTTTATATTCGTCAAAGGAATCTGCAAGTGATGTTTTGGGATTTCTGCTGCTAGGTATTCCATCAAGTAGATCCCCAGGTCTCCTGGAAACTAGATGTACTATACAAATATCATGCTCAGATATAACCAGTCTATGAGAAGCGAGAACTGTATGGAGGGAATTAAGAAAATGAGACAACATGCGGATTGATATGACTCTAGACCTAAATATGGGTAAAATAAAGTGGGCATGAAATGTATCTTACAGTTCCATCACTACAGTTAATGTTTACATGTGTGTATTTGTGAGTTTACAGTTTAAAATATAAGTTTAAATAAAATAACCATATTAAGTACTATAAGTTTTGTGGTAGTGTCTACAGATGATAAACTGAAACAGGAAATAAATTATATAAACCTTATACTGAATCATTTTAGTTGCTGTTTCAGTTATATACTGCTCTCTCAGATACATATATATATATATATTTACTACATGTGAAAGACCCTTGTTTTACTGGTTTGGCATAACTAGATGCGTGATGGACAGCTTGCTGCGGCTCTGTAGTAGAAGCGAGTACTCTTGGTAGCTTGCTGGAAATCAGAGAGGGAATTGAGTGGAATACACTTGGTAATTTTGTCGACCTGCTTCCATGAAGTAGCCATGCACAACAAGGGGAGAGTTGGTAGCAGCTCTGCCCTGCGTATCTATCATCGTTCGAATACTGGACTTGAAATAGGTTTCTCTATAGGGTGGGACTCTGAGCAAGCCAGGCTTGGTCCGGCTTTCTCTCTTAATTAGATCTATTGTGACTGTGGAGTTTGGATGATTAAAAGTACCATACTACTACCTTTATTTGAGATTACTTGATTCCTGAAGCTCTATTGGTGCCATGAAAGCCCTGGGCCAGAAGTAACATCCATTCCCTCACAGTAATCTGACTAGGGAACACAACGGGAGGAGCTGGTAACCAGCTCTTCCCGAATTATCTGTGTCTCGTTCAAGCATACTAAAACTTTCAATAAGTTTCTCTGCAGAAGTAGAGGCTCTGCCAATAGGGGCTTAGGGTTGGCTTTCTCTGCCCAGGTGGAGCTCTGATGAGCTGTGGAGTCCAAATAATGAAAATGAAAAGCTGGGAGTAGGAGTTCTGATCCTCCTCTAGCCTCTAGCGTTCCTTTGATTTAAAAGCCTTTGATTTCATGAAAGCAGTATTTGAAGACCCTGGTAAGACAGGGTGTTCAAACCCAATACATCATCTCCTTCATGAGCTGTATTAAAGTTCACCACCAGAAAGATCTGCCATATACAAGGAAGTGATTTTGATGTAAAGGGGTTCAGCAGAGTACAATCACCTTTCACGAAACTCTTCGCCCTTGAGAATGTCATGTGACATAATTACATGATGAAGAGTGTACGAGTAGCCACTAGACAGTCGGCAACCAACCCACAACCTCTGTTTTGCTGATGGCTTTTTAATAATACCAACCTTTAGCTAAGTGGCACCAAAGATGGCTAACCTTTAACCGTGAATGTGGAAAGATAGGTTTATAGCTGAACCGCAACCAAACCTAATGTTCATGAAAAATGAACAAAAATTCCAGATGCTCCATTCATTCTCAACGGAATACTTATCTCTGGATAAACAGCAACCTATGTGTGGCCTAGATAACTATTAAAATTAACATGATGACCAACCTAGCTAACTGAGCAGCACAGGAGGAAGAGAATGGTGTGGAATGCCTTGAGAATATTGAAGAAATACAGCTAAAACTGTAAAGAACAGCTCACCAACATCACCCCCACAGACTCCACTGTTCTCCCTGCATTTGTACCTCAGAGACTTGGGCTAAAAGCAGGATGAAGATACTGCCAGGTCAAGCGAAAGAGAATTTGAAAAAGAATGTCATGAATATCTGCCCATCACTCGAGTCCCAGAAGTAATCTGAGTTCCGACCTCCGCCGACAATCAGAATCAGGAGATGCTGTCTTGTTTTGCCAAGGCATTGAAAGTAGATGGGCTGGATATGTGCTGGCTCAGGAATAACCGCTGGGCTAGAGAAGCTCTTCCCCCAACTGGATCCTGATGTGTGTATATATATATAATTTATATATATATCATTATATAATTTATATATTTTATATATATATTATAAATATATTAAGTATATATATTATATTTATATAAATTAATATATATAATTTATTTTATATATATATTCATTATATATATAAATTTATATATATCATATATATATGATATATATATATCATATTCAAACTCCAATCGAAAAACACAGTCTTTCCCTTTAAGTTTGCATCAGTAAATCTTTCGAGATTATATTCTGCTGAACTATACCACCTACGTAGGTTAACGCTGCCCGTACTTTCTTTACTTGGTATGCCAAAAACTAGTGGCTGTTATGAGGCCCTCAGTTCCATGAGCTGAAGAATGGTTTGGAATTAACCTAATCCTGGAGCAAGCTTGATGACCCCCCAATAGTTGTGACGGGAGCCTCAGACATATTACTAGGTGCCTCCGAGCGTTGATGAACAATGGAAGACGGTGATACATTGATGCAGTGATATAACCATAAGAGATTTGGATAGTTTTGAATATGTGTTT
>JAJIBD010038903.1:0-124688 GCA_021461705.1 Cryptotis parvus
TTTTTATTATACCACCGTGAGACATACAATTACAAAGGTGTTCATAATTGGTTCTTGGTAGTATAGTATACCAGCACCCATCCCTCCACCAGTGCCCCATTTCCACCGCCAATGTACCCCACCCCTCCCGCCCCACCCCCAGGCTGCCTCAATAGCAGGTACCCCAGTATCCTCTCTCTCTCTCTCTCTCTCTGTCTCTGTATCTCGCTCCCTCTTCTTTTTACACATTGTGGCTAGCCCTGCAGATATTTAGAGTTTATCACTTAAGTCTCTTTGTGTATATTCAATGGTGAGTTTTAATATGCCATTACCATTTCCCACATTTAGTAAAACACTGGTATCTATTTATATCCTATTAATGAATGCAGTCATTCTATATCTGTCCTTTTCCTTCTGACTAATTTCACTCAGCATGATAGTCTCCATGTCCATCCATTTGCAGGTAAATTTCATAATTTCACCTTTTTCTGACAGCTGCATAGTATTCCATAGTGTAGATGAACCACAGTTTCTTTAGCCAGTCCTCTGTTCTTGGGCATTTAGGTTGTTTCCAGATGCTAGCTATAGTGAATAGCGCAGAGATGAATAAAGAAGTACAGATAGTGTTTCTGCTATGTGTTTTTCGGTCTCTAGGGTATATTCCCAGGAGTGCTATTGCTGGATCAAATGGGAGCTCAATATCTAGTTTTCGGAGGAATGCCCATATTGTTTTCCAAAAGGGCTGGACCAGCCGGCACTCCCACCAACAGTGGATGAGAGTCCCTTTTTCCCCACATCCACGCCAGCAACCGGTTGTTCTTACTGTTTTGGATGTGTGCCAGTCTCTGTGGTGTGAGATGGTACCTCATTGTTGTTTTGATTTGCATCTCCCTGATGATTAAAGAAGAAGAGCACTTTTCATATGCCTTTTGGCCATTCAATTTCTTTTTTGGAAGATTCTGTTCATTTCTTCTCCCCATTTTTTGGTGGTGTTGGCTGTTTTTTTCTTGTGGAGTGCTATCAGTGCCTGATATATTCTGTATATTAACCCCTTGTCAGATGGGTATTGGGTGAATATCCTTTCCCACTCTGTGGATTGTCTTTGTATCTTGGTCACCGTTTCTTTTGAGGTGCAGAAGCTTTTCAATTTTATATAATCCCATTCGTTTATCTTTGCTTCCATTTGCTTGGTTAGTGGTGTGTCCGTCTTTAAAGATACTTTTAGTTTCGATGTCATAGAGTGTTTCTCCTATGTTTTCTTTGATGTACCTTATAGATTCATGTCTGATGTTGAGATCTATAATCCACTTTGATCTGACTTTTTTGCATGGCGTTAGAAGGAGGTCTAAGTTCATTTTTTTACACGTAGCTGCCCAGTTTTCCCAGCACCATTTGTTGAAGAGGCTTTCTTTGCTCCACTTAATATTTTTTGCTCCTTTATCGAAGATTAAGTGGTTGTATATTTGAGAGTGTGTTTCAGGATATTCAGTTCTTTCTCAAATTCAAGGTTCTCTACGGGTCTGTCTCTATACCAATACTACACTGTCTTAATTACAACTGCTCTGTAGTAGAGCTTGAGGTGGGGGAAAGTGATACCTCCCATCTTCTTTTTCCCAAGGATTGCTTTAGCTATTCGTTGGGTTTTATTATTCCATACAAATTTCAGGATTGTTTGTTCAATTTCTTTGAAGAACATCATGGGTATCTTTATAGGGACCGCATTGAATCTGTATAAAGCTCTAGGGTGTATTACCATTTTTATAATGTTAATCCTTCCAATCCATCAGCAGGGAATGTGTCTCCATTTCCTCAGGTCTTCTTTTATTTCCTGAAGTAACGTTTTGTAGTTTTCTTTGTAGAGATCCTTTACATTCTTTGTCAAACTGATTCCTAGGTATTTGATTTTCTGCGGCACAATTGTGAATGGGATAGTTTCTTTAATGTCCCTTTCTTCTCTTTCGCTGTTTGCATATAGGAAGGCCATTGACTTTTGGGTATTGATTTTGTACCCCGCCACTCTGCTATAGGAATGTATTATTTCTAGGAGCCTCTTGGTAGAGAGTTTCGGGTTTTCCAGGTATAATATCATGTCATCTGCAAATAATGATAACTTGGCTTCTTCCCCTTCCCTCTCCGGATGCCCTTAATGTCTTTTTTCTTCCCTGATTGCTATGGCAAGTACTTCCAGTACTATATTGAATAGAAGTGGTGAGAGTGGGCAGCCTTGTCTTGTCCCTGATCTTAAGGGAAGGCTTTCAGTTTTTCCCCATTGAGAGTGATGCTCGCTGTGGGCTTGTAGTAGGTGGCCTGTATTATCTTGAGGAAGGTTCCTTCAATCCCCATTTTACAGAGAGCTTTTATCATGAACGGGTGTTGAATCTTGTCAAATGCCTTCTCTGCATCTATTGATATGATCATATGGTTTCTGTTTTTCTTTTTTGTTGATGTGATGTATTATGTTGATTGACTTGCGGATGTTGAACCATCCTTGCATTCCCAGAATGAATCCCACTTGGTCATGGTGTATAATCTTTCTGGTGACTCTTTGGATTCGATTTGCTAGTATTTTGTTGAAGATCTTAGCATCTGTATTCATCAGGGAGATTGGTCTGTAGTTTTCCTTTTTGTGACATCTCTGTCTGCTTTGGGAATCAGGGGTGATATGTGCCTCGTGAGAAGCTATTTGGGAGTGTTTCTGTTTCTAAAATTTGCCGGAAGAGCTTGAAAAGAATTGGGAGTAGGTCCCTCTTTAAAGGTTTTGTAGAATTCATTGGTGAATCCATCTGGACCTGGGTTTTGTGTTTGGGGGAGACTTTTGATTACCGATTCTATTTCCTCGACGGAGATAGGTTTGTTGAGGTATTCCAAATCTTCTTGTTGCAGACTTGGGAGTCTATAGGAATTCAGGAATTTGTCCATTTCTTCTAGGTTCTCTTGTTTCGTAGGCGCACAGGCTCTCATAGTAATCTCTGATGATCTTTTGAATTTCTGTGGTTTCTGTTATGATGTCCCCGTTTTCATTTCTGATTCTATTTATTTGGGTTCTCTCTTTTCCTTTTCTTACAAGTCTTGCAAGTGGTTTGTCAATCTTGTTTATTTTTTCAAAGAACCAGCTTTTGGTTTCGTTGATCTTCTGAATTGTTTTTGACATTCCATCTCATTGATATCTGCTCTAAGTTTTATTATTTCTTTCTTTCTGCTTGGGTTGGGCTCCTTTTGTTGATCACTCTCTAAGATCTTAAGTTGTGAAGTCAGACTGTTTATGATGGCCTTTTCTTTTCTGATGAATGCTTGAAAAGCTATGAACTTGCCTCTTAACACTGTTTTTTGCTGTATCCCACAAGTTCTGATAATTTGTGTCTTCAGTCTCATTTGTTTCCAGGAATCTTTGGATTTCCTCTTTGATTTCTTTTATGACTTGCTGGTTGTTTTGCAGTGAGCGGTTTAGTTTCCAGGTACTTGGTATTGGTCTCCGTTTTTGTGTACAATTAACTTCTATTTTCAGTGCATCATGGTCTGAAAAAATAGTTGGCACAATCTCTATCTTCTTGATTTTATGGAGGTATGATTTATGGCTCAACATGTGATTTATTTTGGAGTATGTTCCATGTTCACTAGAGAAGAAAGTGTATTCAGCTTTTTGGGGATGAAATGCCCTGTATATGTCTACCAGCCCTCTTTCTTCCATCTCTCTTCTTTTAGGGTCAGTATTTCCTTGGTAAGTTTCAATCTTGTTGATCTATCCAGGGTTGATAGAGCAGTGTTGAAGTCTCCAACTACAATTGTGTTGCTGTCAATGTCTTCTTTGGAAGTCTATTAGTAGTTGTTTTAGGTATTTTGCTGGCCCCTCGTTGGGTGCATATATGTTTAATAGCGTGATTTCTTCCTGATATATGGATCCCTTGACTATTAAGAAGTGACCTTCACTGTCCCTTCTGACCTTCTTCAGCCTGAAGTCTATGTTGTCGGATACCAGTATGGCCACCCCAGCCTTTTTGGATGGGTTGTTTGAGTGAAGGGTTGTTTTCCAGCCTTTTTATTTTGAGCCTGTCTTTGCTCCGATTGTTCAGGTGTTTCTTGCAGGCAGCAGAATGTCGGATTCAATTTTTTTGATCCATTTTGCCACTGTGTGTCTCTTAACTGGTGCATTTAGACCATTGACATTGAGAGAGATTATTGTTATGGTATTTTGTGCCATCTTTCTGTATAGGTTGGTTGTTCTTTTTGGGTTATGTCTCGTCTTATAGTAGATCTTTCAATTCTTCTTCTTAAGGTTGGTTTTGATTTTTACAAAGTTCCTAAGCTGTTGTTTATCCAATAAGTTGTATATCCGTCCTTCAAATCTGAGTGAGAATTTAGCTGGATAAAGAATTCTTGCTGAGGCATTCATTTCATTAAGTTTTTTACTATATCCCACCACTGCCTTCAGGCTTGGAGGGTGTCTTCTGAGAATTCTGCTGAAATTCGATTGGATGCTCCTTTGTATACAATTTCCTTCTTTGATCTTGCTGCCTGAAGAATTATGTCTCTGTCTATGGCATCCATTACTTTGACTAGGATGTGTCTTGGGGTCTTTCTATGGGGGTCTCTTCTTCTGGTACGCGGCCGGGCTTCCTTTGTCCTTTAACTCGGGGAACTTTTCAGCCAGGATGTTTTTAACTATTTTAATTTCCTTGGAGTTACTTTCCTGTCCCTCTGGGACTCGATGATTCTTATGTTGTTCCACCTGGCTTCATCCCATTGTTCTCTGTTCCGTTACTGATCCATTTTCCAGTCTTTTTTCCATCTTATGTAGTTCTCTGAGTGCTTTCTGCAGCTCAGAGAACTTTTGACCTTGCAGAGTCTCAGTTGGCCCATTTGAAATAATTCACAAAGTGACATGTCTAAGAACAGCTTCTTGGGTGGAGCGTGCCATTTAAGGGGTGACAATGGCGGCAGTGATGGTACTTTTAGTACTTCCTTTTCTTCTTTGTTACAATGCATTGGCATCTAGATTCTCTGAAGAACAGGTGACTTCAGAAATTGCACCATATATTCCTTTGCTCATAGAGAGTTAATGAAACATTTGCCTGGGTTTTCAATATCTCTTTACAACAGAATTCTTTGAGGTTTTGTGAATCAGAACATGTTTAGATTAAAAAAATAAGCATCAGAGCGGTAGGGCAGGGGGTAGGGCATTTCTCTTGCATGCAGCTGACATGGGTTGGATCACCAGGATCCCATATTGTCACCAGAGCACCACCAGGACTATTTCCTGAGCTCAGAGCCAGGAGTAACCCTGAGCATCACTGGGTGTGACCCAAAAGCAAATCACACGCTTAGTCCCTGGTACTACACGGCGCCTGCACTTGTGGGTGTGGTCCCACAACATAGACTCTCATTTCTTCCAACACCAGGTTTATGGTGTTGTCTGATGGCATCTTTGTCATACCTGATTCCCTGGAGGAACCCAGAAACTACAGCATATACTAGAATTCACGTATTCTGTACCCTTCTTGTATTTTAGAAGAGTCTAAGATAACCCTGGTAGTGTGTGATCTAAGAATGATTAGGGAAAAAATAATCACTTTACGTTTCAGTGAAACCACAGAGTGCTGCCTGTTTACATCCTAGCTTAGGACTCACAAGTAGGCTGAGCAGTTTAACAGCTTGACACAAGAAAGGTGACCCTGTCACCCATCAAGTGCTGTGGTGTCTACTTGACAGATAGATTTTTATACACTAATAGAAAAATACTGTTCTTGTAACACGCCATGGGAAGGATGAGAATGGTTTTTGTATCACAAGTTTGTGTCCTTCCTGAATGACAGGAGGTACAAATTTGTGCCTCCCAAACGACAGGGAATGACAACGACTTTTCTTTTCAGTGTGATAGTGTCTAAATATGTCATCATTTTGATAGTGTCTAAATTTGTCATCATTCTGCAGGACCTAAAATTTTCATAGGTATTTGAAGAGATAAGTTGAAAAAGCATTGAGAAGTACACAGAGTAGCTTAATAGCATATTGTTTTTATTTTTTTCTGTTTTTAGTTTTTTATTTCACCCTCAACTCTAAAACCCTGAGAGTGTAGTCCTTCATGTTAGAGCTGACCAGTCTTACTGTCCTGTGTCCTGTCGTTCCTTAATTTCATCGGCAGCATCACTTCATCCTTTTTGATTCTTCGGAATAGACTGATGCTTCATTTTGCCGTTAGGGTTAACACTAGTGTTCAGTGTCCCGCATAGTTAAAGACTCCCGGTATTAATCACTTTCCTCTAACTGCTGCACACCTAGAGTTTCATGGTGTTCAGCATGTATCTTCCAGGAATTGACACATCAGTATTTTTTAGTTTTAATCCAAGAGTAGCACCTATAAATTTGTCTTTTTAACTCAGAATTTACCAAGCACTAGAAAAATAAGTTCATTCACAGAAATTTAAAAACATTCTCAAAGAAGCAATATGTGGAACTTAATATTTTGTTCATATTGCTATGTATAACTTAGTATGCACAGAGAAATTATAAAAATTTACTTTCTTATCAAAAGACATTGAATTGTGAATTCCTCAATTTTGTTAGATATTTAGTGCCATTATAATAAAAATTCTTAATTTGATTTATCTTTGTTGTTAATTTAAAAGATTATTATGATGATCTAGGTACCCTTTTTTAAGAAGTGAAATTGGGACACATAGCTTAAAGGTTAGTATATAGTTCATATCTGTGTTAATTAAATTGTTTTCATCTTGACAAATGATCAATAAAGCAGAGTTAGATAACCTCAAATATACCCAATTATATGTTAGAACATAAAACATGGTAGACATCACAGCCAAGCCTGGCTGGGAAAAGTTATTATGTAAACGTTGCTGAAGTAACTTTACTTTTAGGATAAAGATCAATTTTAATTCTTACCTTCTGTCATATACCAAAATTCCTTCTATCTTGTATCAAAATCAGTTCTAGAAGCTTTTAGAAGCATTACATATACAAAGCAGTTCAGTGTTTCAAAAAGCAAGGTGAAAAACTAGATGTAAATAGAATGGGCATTTATTAAAAAAAAACCACTAAGTGGGGCAAAGAGTTCTACATAGCAAAGAATTCTACCACTAAATCCCTTAGCTGGTGAAAAAATCACAGGAGAGGAGATATGGGTTAATAAGCATTTAAAACTTTATAAATTCTGTTTTTGGCTCAGTGCTGATTTCAGAATGTAAATGGTTGGAATTAATAAAATAAGCTCTGTTCTCTGTTGTATACTGATAGAGGGAACATAAATTGTTACAAGCTACTAGAAATAGGACCATTATCCACCTAGAGCTTTAAATGATTGTACTTATTGGTAAGTCATTTGACTTCTTGAAAACCATCTAAGGAAACGGTTATAGGGCCAGAGAGATAAACAGTGGTAGAACTTGCAAGTGGTAGACCCAGGTTTAATCTTCCACACCCCATTTGGTTCCCAAGCCTGCTAGGACAGATCCCTGAGCTTAGAGGCAAGAGAAGGAAGAGAGAAAGAGAGAGAGAAAGAAAGAGGGGCCGGAGCGATAGTACAGCAGGTAGGGCGTTTGCCTTGCAAGCAGCCAACCAGGATTGGATCCCGGCATCCCATATGGTCCCCCAAGCAGCGCCAGGAGTAATTCCTGAGTGAAGAGCCAGGAGTAACCCTGAGCACTCCTGGGTGTGACCCAAAATGCAAAGAGAGAGAGAGAGAGGGAGAGAGAGAGAAAGAGAGAAAGGAGGTAGGCTAGGGGAGGGGGGGAGGGAATCGGGGACATTGGTGGTGGGAAATGGGCACTGTTGGAGGGATGGGTGCTGGAACAGTATAAACCCAAACATGAACATTTTTGTAATTGTTAAAAAAAAATAAATTAAAAAAAAAGAGTAAGCCCTGAGTGGCCCAGAAACTAAAAAAAAAAAAAAAAGGAAAAGGAAGAAAGGAAGAAGAAGAGGAGGGAATAAGAATTAAAAGAGGATTTATAAAGATGCTTTCACTATTTTCAGAATTTTAAAAATATTGGTGTCTTAGAGATGTCGTGGTCAGGACTAATTGAATGAAACCAAGGCAAGTGTCCATTTGAATATTATGTAGTCATTAAACTTTCATGTTTTCAAGTGATACTTAATGTTATGGAAAGGCTCATGTGATAATGTTCAATTTAAAAGGAGAGCTACAAAGCAGCACAATAGTACTATTATCCTAATTGTGTATTTATTTATGTATATAAGGGGAAAATGAAACTATTATATTAATAGTAACTATCATAGTAGAATTACAAACTTTTTACATTTCCTTCTTGGTATTATTTCATACTTTTATTTACAGTATTTGTATATTCCTATAATCAAAAAATATTGTATCTATTTCTGAATTTGAAGTAAAGAATAAACAGGTAGGAAATTGGAAAGTCAAGTTTTATTGAGTATATAAACATTGATCTAGAACTATGGATAAAAATGTTTTGTCCTCATATCAATGGAATACTTACAGAATCACATCTGTAGAATACTTACTAAATCATATCTGTAACATAACGAAACATTTAATAAGTTCTTGATCAGTTGATCACTTGAATCCCGTTATTCATCGATTTGCTCGAGCGGGCGCCAGTAACATTTCCATTGGACCCTATCACGTGCCAATGTAGCCCAATGGCATCTAGTAATAAGTTCTAGGAAAATAAAACTATTTTCAGGATATAAGCCAATAAAACTAGAAATTAACAACAGAGATAAGTAAAAAAGGAAAACTATTTATAAATTAAGAATGTTTCCAAATCTTAAGAGCTAAGTAAATACATCAACTAGCAGAAACTGGTCTAAAAGATAGCAATTTTATACCTAAGTTTATGGACTACAGTCAACACTATATTTAGAAAGTTTTGCGTTAAAGTTGACTGCTTTAAAGACTTTGGGCGAGAGAATGACTCGGAGGTCTGCAGAGCAGAACCTGAGCTCAGCCCATCTGCAGAGGCCCCAGTCTGCTAGGTATTTGTGTGGGAAACCACATAGATTGACTAACAACAGCAACATAAACCTGTGAACTTAAGCAGTCTGTGTAAGTTATAAAATAGTGATCAGATAAGCCAAATCAAGGATGGAAGAGAGAATTCTAAAAAATCATTTTTCAAATTAGAGAGATAAATATAAGGACAATAAACAAAACCAAATACTGAATTCAAGAAAGTATTGATAGGGCCCGGAGCGATAGTACAGCAGGTAGGGCATTCGCATTGCACATGGCTGACCCAGGTTCAATACTCAGCATTCCATATGGTCCCCCAAGCACCGCCAGGAGTAAATCCTGAGTGCAGAGCCAGGAGTAACCCCTGAGCATTGCTGGGTGTGACACACACACACAAAAAAAAAAGTGTTGATAAAATAGCTCAATCCCTGGCTTGACATATTGAAGAATAAAAAGATAAAAATAAAATGCTTATATATTTAGACACAAAACATATATAAGTACATTTCTCTGCTGTTTATATATATAAATAATCGATTTATATATATACATGTATATATGTATATGTATGCATATTTAATTAAGGTGCTGTGATTTACAAAGTTATTTATAGTTGAGTTTCAGCACACAGTGTTCAAACATCACCAACAAGGTTACCAACAACTTCTGAGAATATTATCACTTTTCAGGAAGAAAAGCCCCTACTTCATTTTAGAAAGGTAGCTTTTAGTGGAAGAATGGTGGCAGTGTATAGAGGTGGTATAAAAACAATATCAATACTTCAGTCAACTGTGATGCCTCAATAATAATTTTTTTAAAGTAGTATTTATCTCACTGTCTTAGAGTATTTGTATCTGCCAGCCACTTATTTCTTTCAAATACATTATAAATATTAACTTCTCAGCACTGCCTTCTGGGGCTGTTAGGGAGGAAATGATCTAAAGCTCTGAGATCCTGAATAACTTGTCTGGTTTTGTGTAGCTTGTATGTATTTTAGTTGGAATTTAAACCAAATAATTTGGCTGTGGAACCTGAGCCTTCAACCCTTAATAACCATGTTTTTGCGTTCTTTAAAGTGAACCCAGTCCAGGTAGTTCCTGGTCTTCAGCAGCTTTTTAAGTCCTGTGAAACTCGGCACGCTGAAGACTTGAGAATATCCCCAGTGCCTGTACTAGGCCTGAGTAGTGCAGCATTCCAGGAGGGCGGAAGCTAAGTCCCATGGAAGCAGGGACAGAATTCGGAGAGAGGCAGGGAAGGACCAGCAGGTATTTTTCCCTCTGCCAGACTTTCCCTAGTAGTTTAAAAACATGGTATTAACTTCCGTTGGTTTATCGATGGTCTGTATGCTGGAAAACAACCTGGGCCTCTTGAAATATGGTCCGCCTTCATGATACACCACTTATCTTTTGCTCACTTGCCTTCACTTTTGTTATTACAATTTCAGATAAAATAGTAACAAATAACATTTGCTGGAGGCTCCACTTTGTAGGAGACTGAGCCAGAGAAGAATTTGAACAGGAAGTTCATAGCAGAAAAAACTAAATTATGGCAGAATAAACCTATTGAAAGTACTCTAACTAATACGCAGATAGATTAATGCATATTTTTTGTTATCAGTTTGGCAAAAAATTTTGTTTTTGTTTTTGGGCCACACTGGCCATGCTCAGGGGTATTGGGGATTGAACCAGGGTTGGCTGCATGCAAGGCAAATGTCCTACCCACTTTACTATTTCTCTGGCCCTGCAAAATAATTTTAAAAAATTTTATTATACCACCATGAGATATACAATTACAAAGATATTCATAATTCGGTCTCCATCATACAGTGTTCCAGCACCCATCCCTCCAGCAGTAATCCATTCCCAACACCAATGTTCCCACACTCCCTCCCACCAACCCCAGCCTGCCCCTATAGCAAGCACCTAACCCCAGCCTGCCCCATAGCAAGCACCTTTTCTCTCTCTCTCTCTCTCCCTCTCTGTATTTCTCTCTCTTCTCTTACACATTGTGACTTGCATTACAGATATTTACGGTTTATGATGTAAGTCTCTTTGTGTATATTTCATGGTGAGTTCTCGCCTGATACTACAATTCCCTATTCCCCATCAGCCTTCCCAGTTTGTTAAAACTACAGTGATCATTACAGTGTATAAATGTACGGAAGTTTATAAATGTACAGTGTATAAGTGTGTAAAAGTTTTGGACCTGGTCCAAAAACTTCATTTTCTGCATCTGTTGCACAGCCACAGAGCAGCTGGGCACAACTGTGGGTCTGATCTGTCTCTTGTCCGGCTTTGTTGGTTGTGATGGCTGTGGGCTCATAGCCACGCCCCACTGGGAAATGGAGGTGGAGGGATAAGGGAGGAGCCCCCATCCCCGCTCCAGGTCTGCTGGCACAGCCACCTCCCCACATGTCTGCTGACCCTAGAGCTATGTTGGACCTCGGCTAGGGGCCTAGTCATTTACTTCCCCTCTGTTGCTCCATGGGCTGCTCCACGTGGGTCTAGTGGCACAGCTGTGGGTCTGGTTCTGTCCAAAATTATTTTCCCCCCAAATTTTAGTACACCATTTAGACATACAATTGAAAGATGCTCATGTAGAGTTTTGGTTCTACAGTGTTCCAAGACCCATCCCTCCACCCAAACCCATCTCCCATCACCAATGTCCCCACCTCCCCCCCCTCCCACACCTCAACCACTTGGTGGGCTCCGTATGTCATTCTCTCTCCTCTTTATCTCTCCCTCCCACCAAACCCCTCCCGCACATCGTGGAATGCAGTGCATCAAAGGACATCACTGTTTCCACTATTTTAATGGACTGCGCGCCGCAAGTGGCCTCACGACTTGGGCTCAAACTGGTTTTGCTCTGTTAATCTGGTTGTGAGGTAGTATCCCAGTGTCCAGACAGCGAAGGTGGTGGCTAGTGTGGTGGGCAAGTCTCATCCAGCTGCTTCCGGGACCCCCCAGAGGTGATGGGCCCACTCCCAAAACCCATCTGTCCTCCCCAGGGGCCCCATGGTCCGCTGGGCCCGGGCGAGCCGAGTTCCAACTTCCCCATCCGCTTGTGAGGCTCTTTATGCTATGGCTGGTGACCCCAGGGCAGCTCCTGGGGGGCCACCAGGCTCGACAAAATGGAGGGGGACAAAATTATTTTTTAAGGTGAGTAATATCCAATATTGATCAGATTTGGAAAAACAGCTTTTATGAGGTCTGAATGGTGAGCAATTGAAATGTTTTCATAGTTCTGGAAGGTGATCTGGAAATATTTATTAAAATGATAAATGCATGCATCTTCGAAGTTAGCAATCCTCCAAGCTTGTATGTTAGTTCAGAAGTTTATATATGCAAGAATACTTATTACTTATATTGTGAGACTAATATCTGAGGCCAGGCAAGACAGGGGTCAGGAGGACTTGTCAGTGGTTGGAATCTGCCACAAGTGTGTGGGGATGGAGGTTAAATAAGTAGAGAAGGGACCAATTTGCCAACACTAGTTGGAACTGCTAACTCTAGACTAGAACTGAGTATTGAAAGCAGTAAAGGTAAAGGCGATAACCCCTCAGTGTATGTATTGAAAACCACAGTGCCAGTGCACAGAGAGAGAGAGAGAGAGAGAGAGAGAGAGAGAGAGAGAGAAGTACCTACCATAGAGGCAGGCAGGGTGAGTGATGGTGGAAACTGGGGACATTGGTGGTGGGAAATGTGCATTGGCAGAGAGATGGGTGCTGGATCACTGTATGATTGAAACCTGATCATGAACATCTTTGTAATTGTCTATCTCATAGTGATATAATAAATTTTTAAAAGGAATATTTATTACTGTATTAGTATGGAAGCAAGAAAAGAGCAGAATACTCATTTAACATTGAACTACTTGAAAATATGTTATATTTATGTTTTATGTTATCAGCATAAAATAATTAGTTCTTATCATGTGCTTTGCTCTGGTAAAGATAATTATGACGTACTGTAAATGAAACCACAAGTTACTTTATCTATAGACTAATAGGTACCCCCCCAAAACACAATATATAAAATACCCCTTATATATGTGTCTTTTTGTATAAAGAATAAGGGGGAGAAAGGTGTGGGAGGATATATCAGAGTGTTAACATATTTATTCAAAGCTGTGATTGAGAGTGGAAACAAGTGCTAACCTTTTCCTAATTGATCTAGTAGTGTCTGACCTATCACACAGTATCTGATGTATTACAATATTAAAAAATAGTTCAGTATAAAGAGAAACTAGAAACTTCACATTAAAATCATGAACAAGCTAATAATATCACATACATTTCTTTTTCAATATCATACTGGAAGCTAATACACGCGGTAAGACAAGAAAAGGAAATAAAGGGAGTATTGATTGTATATTAGGAAAAATCCTGTTTTTCTTTGTATATAACATGATCATCTAAGTAAATTGACTAAAAGATATGAAGAAAAAGCCTGCAGCTAATATGTAATGGTATTACATTTATAAGACATAAGAGTAATATATGGAAGTCATGTCCTTTCCTTGTGTACCACATATGATTTAGTGAAATTGATCTCTACATAAGAACTACAGAACATTGATGAGTGAATAAAATATATATATGCAAAGATATTTATTACTGTATTATTAAATAACTGAAGAGATAGCAATTAACTCAGCAGTTAAATGATTGAAGAGATACTCCATGATTGTGGAAAAGAAGATTCAGAATTGTTAAGGTATCAGTTCTTCCCAATTTCATTTATAGAAGTCTGTATGGGGAGTCAGAAGACCAGAATAGTCAACACAATATTGAAAAAGCTGACACAACAATTATAAAGCTTTGATTATCAAGACAGCTTGCTCTGGGCAAAAGAATAGCAGTATGTCAGTGTAACACAGTAGAGAATCCAAAAACAGGTTGGTATTACTGTAGTTAACTGGTCTTTGACAAAACAATTAAGAGATTATAATGGCAAAGAGAGTCTTTCAACAAATGTTGCCAGAGCATCTCACCACTTGTGAGAAAATGAACCTAAGGCACTGGTAGAACTTTACAAAAATAAAAAAAAAATCCAACCCCATCAAAAAGTGGGGGAAGAGATGAACAGAAACTCCTCAAAGAAGAAATGCAAATGACCAAAACACACATGAAATATTGCTCTACAATGCATATCAAAAAACAATGAGATATCATCTCACTGCAGAGACTGGCACATTTCAAAAAAGAACAACCAGTGCTGGAGCAGATGTGGGGAGAAAGGGACATTCCTTCATTGTTGGTAGGAATACTGCCTAACCCTAGCCTTTCTGGGAAACAATATGGACCTTCTTCAAAAACTAGAAATTAAGCTTCCATGCAACCCAGCAATACCACTCCTGGTAATATTCCCTGGGGCTTCAAAAACACAGCAGAAAAAAACTTCTGCACTTCTATGTTTATTGCAATAGTATTCACAATAGCCAGAATCTGGAAACAACCTGAGTGCCCAAGAACAGATGTCTGGTTAAAGAAATTATGGTACATCTACACAATGGAATACTATGCAGCTCCAGGAAAAAAAGTCATGAAATTTGCTTATAAATGGATGGTCATAGAGAGTATCATGCTGAGTGTAATGAGTCAGAAGGAGAGGGACAGACGGAATGATTGCACTCATTTGTGGGGTGTAAAAAACGTAATATGAAATCAGTATCCAAGGACCATAGAAGCAAGGGCCAGGAGGTTTGTTACATGGTCAATGTTGGAACATTGTGTGACTGAAACCCATGAACAGCTTTACAACTGTATCGCACAGTGATTCAATAAAATAAATTAGAAAAGAAAATGAAAAATGAACTAGATGCAGACATTAGAGCCTCACAGAGTTTAACACAATACAACATAGACCTAAGTATAAGTTGCTTGGGTTTGGGAGATCAATTTTTTAGGTATGGTACCAAAAGAAAATTTCCAAAAATAAAAATTAGTAAGCTTTTTATTGATAAGTCATTCATTACATTGATCACTTGATCACTTGAATCCCATTATTCATCGATTTGCTTGAGCAGGCGCCAGTAACATTTTCATTGGACCCTATCACATGCCAGTGTAGCCCAATGGCATCTGGTTGATTCAGGAATATGAAGAGCCTCAAACCGTTCCTTCAGGGTCTTGACAAGAAAGTCTGACCATCTTGTAGGTGGGCGGCCACGTGATCTTTTGATATCCCGTGGGATCCAGTCGGTAATGGCTCTAGTCCAGCGGTTGTCTACAAACAGCATTACATGTCCAGCCCATCTGATTTTCTATGCCTTGGCAAACGAGACAGCATCCCTGATTCTGGAATAGCGACGGAGGTCAGAACTCCGGATTCCTTCTCTCACTTGAGTGAGGCGTGATATTCCAAGCATAGCTCTTTCGATTCCTCTCTGGGAGACCCAAATAGCATTCTTATCCTGCTTTCATAGGGCCCAGGTTTCCGAGGCGTATGTTAATGCACCGGAGAACAGTGGAGTCAAAGAGATGTGCCCGGAGCCGGAGGTTCTTTGTCCTTTTAGCTATTTCTTCGATGCCTTTGAAGGCATTCCATGCCGCTCTTCTCTTCTTCCTGCGCAGCTCAGGTTTTAGGTCGTTCATCATGTTGACTTCTCGACCTAGGTACACATAACTGCTGCATTCAGAAATTTTTGTTCCATTGAGAGTGAATGGGGCCTCTGGAACTAGTTCATTTTTCATAAACATAGTTTTCTTTAAATTCAGCTGTAGACCTATCTTTCCACATTCTCGGTCGAAGTCAGCCAGCATTTGTGCCGCTTGGCTAATGTTCTGTGGAGACTGAAGCAGTCATCGAAGCCCTAGCCAAACAGGGTGTTCAAACCCAATACATCAAGATCCTTCGTGAGCTGTATTACGGATTCACCACCAGGATCTCACCATTCTACAAAGAAGTGATCATTGATGTCAAAAGAAGGGTTCGACAGCGTGATACCATTTCACCAAAACTCTTCAGCGCCACCCTCGAGAACATCATGAGGCAATTAGAATGGGAAGGAATGGGAGTGAAGATAGATGGTCGGCAACTACACCACCTCTGCTTCGCTGATGACATTGTCTAATAACATCAAACATTCATTACATTAATTTTTTTTTTTTTTTTTTTGCTTTTTTGGGTCTCACCCGGCGGTTACTCCTGACTCTTCGCTCAAGAATTACTCCTGGTGGAGCTCGGGGGACCATGTGGGATGCCAGGGATCAAACCCGGGTTGGCTGTGTGCAAGGCCATCTCCCTACCCACTGTGCTATCACTCTGGCCCTACATTAATATTTTCAACTTATAAAACAAACCGTTGGAGTTGGGGATGTTGTCAGCAGTAGAATCTGCCTATGTGGGGTTCTGGATTTGGACCACAGCACCACCTGCAAACAGATCCCACTGTAGGGGAGCAAAAAGACAAATTTCAGACCAGGAAAAATACTTACATATGATATCTTATGAGAGACTTATCTAAATTATACAGAGAACCATGAAAACGTTGCAGCAACCTTGATTTAAAATATGTCAAAGTCCTTAACACCTTCCAGAGAAGAGTTATATGTGACAAATGTATGAAAAGATGTTTCCTGTCATGCCACTAGGGAAATAAAATTAAACAGTAGCAATACCACTAGGTACGTATTTCAATGTCCATGATCCCGAAAATTAACACCGTTGCAGTGGGTGAGTGACCTGAAGCACCTGCCTTGCAAGCATCTGCCTGAGACTGTGAGTTTGATCCTGCTCCCAGTTGCCTGAGATCTGTGGCTCACAGATCTGGGCTCTGCACTCTGTGACTCCCCCATGCACAGTGCTGCACACTGTGTGTGGTCTCTGGCATGCAGCCAGGTGTGGGAGCACAGCTAGCCTGGACTGTAAGCGGATACGTGCAACCACCATGACTCAATGAGTATGGCCCCCACCCCATCCCTTCCCTGATGCAAAAACTTAATTTAGTCACCACAAAAGGCACTCATCACAGTCATGGCTGATAGTGTGAGTGCCTTGGCCCGATGTGTGACCCTTGGCTGTCACCATAAAAATGTGTTGTACCCCTGGCGGTTGCACCAGCAGCAGCAACAGCAGTAACAAGAGGGGGGCAGGAAAGGGAAACATCAAGCCTGGCTGGGGTGTGGAGCAATGCCGTCTCCCCATCCACTGGAATGCAGAACCTCAGCCAGCCACTTGGAAGGCAATTGGCAGTTCCTTGCAGAAACAAATATAATTTTTTTTTACCATATAACTTAGTAGTTTCTGGTGTTTACTTAGAGGAGCTGACAATATATGGACACACACCCATAAACAGATACTTAGAAGAGATTATTGATCATTGCCGAACTTGGAAGTGAACAAAATGGCCTTCAGTATGTTTAACTGGTACCTCCTTAGGAACATGACTAAGTGCTAAAAAAGAAATGAGCAATAAAGCCTTAAATAAAACAAAGTAATTTTAAAAAGAAGATTGCTAAATGAGAAGTTCAGTGATCTGAGAAGTCTGAGTACTGTGTGATTCGAACTATAAAAATTCAGAAAGATGAGACTTTGGAGTGTAAAAAGCTCCGTGGTGCCAGGGGTTAGCCAGGGTTAGGCAAGTGGGCGGAGCCCAGAAGGCTGTTCAGACAGTGGTAGTGTTCTCTGTGGTATTGCGTTGATGGAGTCATGTACATTTGTGAAATATACAGAACATAAGACATCAGGAGTAAACCCTGATCTGCCGACATAAATGTATGCATTGTAACAAAGGGAACACATTGATGCTAGTCTTCATAGCAGGGGAATAGGGAAAGCCTGTGCATTTATTCTCCATACAGTTTTGCTGTGAATCTCAAAATGTTCCACAAATTAACAAAATTAAAAAAGCAAATGATAGATATGTGGATAGTTGGGTGGAAAGAAGACAGAAAAATAGATAAATAATTTAAGCGCTGTGGCTTTAATTTTATTCTTCTGTTCATTTTGTTTGGACTCAGGGGCTACTCTAGGCTCTGTGCTTAGGGACCATTCGGTACCAGTGATTAAATCCAGGGCTCCTGCAGTCAAAGCACGTGATATAGCCATTGACGATCTCTCCAGGTGGAACTTTGTTTCATGCTAATGAAATAATCTGAGCTGCAGCCAAAATTTTATAGTACATTATTTATGGTGATAGATAAAATCTTCTAAAGGAAAGTAATTTTGGAGTATGTCATTTTGATAATAATAATATCATCTGGTTTAAGATTGAAATATTGTTGCAATACAAAAATGGAATGCATTTAATATAATGTTTCTTGAGGAAAATTATATGTTAAATAACTATGCAAGAAAAAGACAATTATAATATATTCATGCAGTCACTTAAGAGAATGAAGTTGATAAGCACGTATTCACCTGGATTAATTAACATCATTTGTTGAAAGGAAAGAAATAATTATTAAATAATGTTTGCTTTTTTTTGGGGGGTGGGGTCCACCTAGCGATGCTCAGCGGTAACTCCTGGCTCTGCACTCAGGAATTACTCCTGGCAGTGCTTGGGGACCATATGGGATGCTGGGGATCAAACCTGGGTCGGCTGCATGTAAGCCAAACACCCTACCCGCTGGACTATCGCTCCAATCCCTAAATAATGTTAATAGTTTAAATAATATTAAATAATATAATAATATTAATTGATATAGGAGATAAATATCTATGTCACATGAGAGCTTTTTATGGGGGTCACACCCAGTGATGCTCAGGAGGTACTCCTGGCTATGCACTATCTGGCATTGCTCAGGAACCATATGGGAATCTGGGATCCTGGTCAGCCATGTGCAAAGTAAATGCCCTACCCGCTATACTATCTCTCCAGCCCCCAATATCACAGGAGAGCTTTTAGTGTTTATCTTATAGTTTTTAGAATGGTATGTTATTTCTTTGATCAAAATGTAATGAAAAAAGATGCTGACAAAATGTCTCAAGTTTTCTATTTTTTCCCCCCTTATGGGCAAAAAGTAATGAACATTAAATTAAGTTTAGCCATTCAGTTATCAATTAACTGTATCCTGCATATATGTGTGTGTTAATTCTAAATGTGTATATTCATCAAGCCATTTATATTGGATAATAAATGCACAAGCTTTTCCTATTCCCCTGCTATGAAGACTGGCATCAATTCTATATGGAACTGGAGATGTTCTATAAAGAACATCACACCTTCTACAAGATCATAGTCAGTGATTTTATTTCCAAGATAGGACCGAGAAGATCGGCCGAAGAACTCTACATTGGAACCTATGGCCCAGAATGGAACGAACAGGGTGAGAGACTATCTGAGTTCATTGTGTCCACCAACACCATTCATGGGAGCTCATGGTTCCAGAAGGCTGAATCTAAACGTTGAACATGGGAATCTCCTGGTAGACAGTTCCACAATGAAATTGACCACATCATATTCAATCGACGGTTTTGCCTGATCAATGTCACTGTCGTCCCAAAATCCCAAACAGGATCTGACCACTGTCTCCCTTCATGCATAATTCTTCACAAAATGGGGAGAAAAGGCTGCAAAGTTTAAGAAGAAAACTCCCAGAATAACCACCAACTGGGAACTCTTTGGCACCATTGCAGCAACATGGGAAGATGCCATCATTGACGACATCAATGAAGAATACAACTGACTGGTTGAGCACCTCCATGATTGTGTGAAGAACACCGAGAGAAAGACACAAAAGGATGCCTGTCTTCAAAAACTCTCGAGCTCATTCACCAACATGGCAAGGTACGAGTCTCAGGCAACCAAATGCTAACGTCCAAGCCCGCAAAGCAGTGTAGAGAAGTGATAAAGACCTCAAAGAGAGAAGAGCAGCAATACTGGCCTGATGCAGCAGAAGCTCAGAAAAGCATTCGCAATGCCGGCCTGTCCTTCAACAACTATAAGACCAAGATGAATGCTCTCCGATGTCCTGATGAAACTATCACATCTTCCAGAAAAGCGGAGAAGATTATCCATGACTTCTACTCGGATCTCTTTGATAGCAATGTCCACCTGCCCACATACCAAATTCCACCGGATGGATATGTCATTCCCAGCGTTCTCCCTTCTGAAATCCAACATGCCATTTTGTTGGTAAAGAAGATAACAGCACCCAGCCCAGACAAAGTCAGACCCGAACGCCTGAAGAATATGCCATCAGTACTCATCAATACACTGGCTTGGCTTATCACATGCTACCTGTCTGAATGCAAGGTGCCCTCCCAATGGAAAACCAGCAGGATAGTTCTACTGTTCAAGAAAGGAGACATTCACGACATTGGCAACTATCACCCCATCTGCCTGTTGTCCGTCATCTACAAGCTGTTCACTCGAGTTATCCTGAACAGGATTGACAGAAAATTAGATGAAGGACAACCATGCGAGCAAGTTGGCTCCCGAAAAGGATTCAGCATAATTATCCACACAGTAACCAAGCTCATTGTAGGGAATTCAAGATGCCACTCTGTCTCACGTTCATTGATTTAAAGAAAACATTTGATTCTGTTGAGACCAAAGTGGTCATCAAAGCCCTAGCCAAACAGGGCTTTCAAACCAATACATGAAGATCCTTCGTGAGCTGTATTACCAATTGACCACCAGGATCTCACCATTCTACAAGGAAGTGATCATTGATGTCAAAAGAGGGATTCGGCAGGGTGATACCATTTCACTGAAACTCTTCAGCGCCACACTCAAGAACTCATGTGACAATTAGAATGGGAAGGAATGGGAGTGAAGACAGACGGTCAGCAACTACACCACCTCCACTTCGCTGATGGCATCATTCTAATAATACCAAACATTAGCCAGCGCACAAAGATCGACAAGCCACTGGCAAGACTTGTAAGGACACGGAAAGAGAGAACCCAAATAAACAGAATTAGAAATGAAAATGGTGACATCACAACAGAAACCACAGAAATCCAAAAGATCATCAGAGATTACTTTGAGAACCTGTGTGCCATGAAACATGAGAACCTAGAAGAAAACGATAAATTCTTGAAGTCCTCTAACCTCCCACTATTGAAACAAGAAGACCTCCAATACCTGAATAAGCCTATCACCATCGAGGAAATTGAAACAGTAATTAAAAGTCTGCCCAAACACAAAAACCGAGGTCCAGGTGGTTTCACTAGTGAATTCTACCAAATTTTTAAGGAGGACCTTAAAATATCTTTGTAATTGTAAAAATTAAAAATTAAAAAAAAAATTTGGTCCTTTAAAAATTACTGCCAGTCCTTTTCAAGCTCTTCCAGGAAATAGAAGACACAGAAACACTCCCAAACAGCTTCGACGAGGCACATATCACCCTGATACCCAAAGCAGGGAGAGACAACACAAAGAAAGAAAACTACAGACCAATCTCCCTGATGAACACAGATGCTAATATCTTCAACAAAATACTAGCAAACAGAATCCAAAGACTCATCAAAAAGATTATACATCATGACCAAGTAGCTTTCATCCTGGGAATGCAAGGATGGTTCAACATTCGCAAGTCAATCAACATAATGCATTATATCAATAAGAGAAAAAATAAAAAACCATATGATCATATCAATAGACGCAGAGAAAACATTGACAAGATCCAGCACCCGTTCATGATTAAAACCCTCCAGAAAATGGGAATTGAAGAAACCTTCCTCAAGATAGTCAAAGCCATCTACCAAAAGCCCACAGCGAGCATCATTCTCATTGTCAAAAACAGAAAGCCTTCCCCTGAGATCAGGGACAAGACAAGGTTGCCCATTCTCAAGTCTTTTATTCAGTATAGTACTGGATGTACTTGCCATAGCAATCCGAGAAGAAAAGGACATTAAGGGCATCCAGATAGGCAAGGAAGAAGTCAAGCTGTCATTATTCGCAGATGACATAATATTATACCTAGAGAACCTTAAACTCTCTACCAAAAAAACTCTTAGAAACAATAGATGCTTAGAGTGAAAGGGTACAAAATCAATACCCAAAAGTCGGTGGCTTTCCTATATACAAATAACAAAAGAGAAGAAAGGGATATTAAGAAAACAATCCCATTCACGATTGTGCCAAAAGAAAATTAAATACTTAGGAATCAGTTTGACAAAGAACGTAAAGGATCTCTACAAAGAGAACTACAAAACATTACTTCAAGAAATAAAATAGGACCTAAGGAAATGGAGACACATTGTCTGCTAATGGACTGGGAGAATTAACATTATCAAAATGGTAATACTCCCTAGTGCTTTATACAAATTCAATGCCATCCCTATAAGGATACCCATGACATTCTTCAAAGAAATTGACCAAACATTTCTGAAATTTGTATGAAATAATAAACCACCACGGATAGCTAAAGAAATGCTTGGGAAAAAGAAGATGGGAGGCATTACCTTTCCCAACTTCAAACTACTGCAAAGCAGTGGTAATTAAAACAGCATGGTATTGGAATAAAATCAGACCTGTGGACCTATGGAATAGAGTTGAGTATCCTGACAACTAGCCTCAAATACATGAACAATTAATCTTCAATAAAGGAGCAAAAAGTACAAAATGGAGCAAGGAAAGCCTCTTCAACAAGTGATGCTGGGAAAACTGAGCAGCTACATGTAAAATAAATGAACTTGGACCTCTGTCTAACACTATGCACAAAAAATCAGATCAAAATGGATTAAAGATCTCAATATCAGATCTGAATCCATAAAAGTACATCAAAAAATATAGGAAAAACCCCCCCATGTCGTTGAAGCTAAGGACATCTTCAAAGAAGAAACACCAGTAACAAAGCAACTAGAAGAAAAGATAAACATATGGGACTACATGAAGCTAAAAAGCTTCTGCACCTCAAAAGAAACAATGACCCAAGATACAAAGACAGTCCACAGAATGGGAAAGAATATTTACCCAATACCCATCTGATAAGGGGTTAATATCCAGGATATATCAAGCGCTGGTTGAACTTTGCAAGAAGAAAACAGCCAACCCCATCAAAAAATGGGGGAGAAGAAATGAACAGAAACTTCGACAAGGAAGAAGTTCAAATGGCCAAAAGACATGAAAAAATGCTCATCATCATTAGTATTCAGAGAGATGCAAATCAAAACAACAATGAGATATCACCTCATACCACAGAGACTGGTACATATCCAAAAGATCAAGAACAACAAGTGCTGGCTTGGATGCGGGGAAAAGGGACGTTTCATCCATTGTTGGTGGGAATGTCCGACTGGTACAGTCTTTTTGGAAAACTATATAGACATTCCTCCAAAGACTGGAAATTGAACTCCCATTTGACTCAGCCATACCACTCCTGGGAATATACCCTGGGAAGCCAAAAAACACGCAGCAGAAACACCATCCCTACTTTTATGTTCATAGAGCATTATTCACAATAGCCAGAATTTGGAAACAACCAGAGTGCCTGAGAATTGATGACTGGATAAAGAAACTTTTGTACATCTACACAATGGAATACTATGCAGCTGTTAGGGAAAATGAAGTTATGAAATTTGCCTATAAATGGATGGACACGGAGAGGATAATGCTGAGTGAAATTAGCCAAAAGGAGACAGATATAGAATGACTGCATTTATTTGCATGACATAAATATATATATATATATATACATAAATATATACACACATAAATATATACACACATATTATGATACCAACATCCAAGGTCAGGTAAAACGTGGATCAGGAGGTTTGTCAAAGGTGGAAATTACCACAAACGTGTGGGAGCAGAGGTTAGGTAAGACAGATAAGGGAACAGTGTGCCAATAATTGTTGAAAGTGCTATTACCACATAGAACTTAGCATTAAATATGGGCAAAAAGAAACACGTGATAAGCTCTATGTATATGTATTACAATCCACAATATGTAAGAGAAGGGAGAGAGAGAGAGAGAGGAGAGAGAGAGAGAGAGAGAGAAGAGATAAAGAACCTGCCAGAGAGGCAGTCTAGTGGAGGGGAGACGGAATCGGGGACATTGGTGGTGGGAAATGGGCACTGGTGGAGGAATGGGTGCTGGAAAACTGTGTGGCCAAAACCCAAACATGAACATTTTTGTAATTGTTTATCTCATGGTGGTATAATAAAATATATTTTAAAAAATTAAGTTGCTCTCTTCATTTATGAATCTAACTCATCCAGCCCCAGAGCTGGATAGTGCCACTCTTTTGAAGGAATAATGATATGAATTTAGAAAGTAACAGAATGAATAATGTTAATACTGAGAAACTCGGGAAAGAAAAATCATCTGTAGACTAATGTCTAATAGAGAGGACCGAGCATAAAAAAGTAAATGTGCTTTTTGACCTTGTGTGTCCCCGTCACATCACCTTGTATAGTATCTTTTGGGTGTTTATCACAGAAGCAATAAAGTAATGTTTACCTTCTAAAAATTACACAAATTATGCAAATTTAGCAAATACCCAGATAGCAGGTAAGGAATTTGTACAATTTATTTATTTATTTTGTTTTTTTGTGTCACACCCGGCTCAGGAGTTACTCTTGGCTCTGCACTCAGGAATTATTCCTGGTGGTTCTTGGCGACCATATGGGGCGCTGGGGATCAAACCCAGGTGGGCCTGGTGCACTGAGCTATCACTCGGACTCCTGAGTAGTGAGTTTATAACTGTTCTACCCACCCAACTATTCTTTAAATCATCAAAGAAAGATACTAGAGGCCTCCAATGTTTTGAAAAAATCCATTCTGCTTTTAAGCTCAGATGAAGGCATCAATTTATTATACTTTGTAGCTTTCCTTATGTTTGACAATTTATTCTTTAAGAATGTGTGAATAGTACGCATTTAAAAAGACTCAGAGCCTGTCGGAGGGGAGGGAGCTTACAATGCTTGATTGATATCTCCATATGGACCATTGTGGATACATATGTATATATATGTAGGGAGAGTATGTTGATGCATGCACAAAAATTACTCATCTTTTATGCATCTCAAAAGAGTATAATATAATGTGTTCCAAAACCAGATTTTTTTCAAACCAAATTTGATATTCCAACAAATCTTGGAGATGTCATTCACATAGCCATTTGTCCTAAGAATACAGAAATATATCAGCAAACTATAGCCCTGAAAGCTTCTAGTAAGGGAAATAAATTGCTGGTATAAGAAATAGGATCTTTAAGCTATCCAAGTTCTCTAGTAAGGAGTTGCCATCCGTTTGCTCACTGGCAAGAAGCTTTACAAGTTTTTGACTCATGGGGCCACTGAGAAAAATGACTTTGTCTTCAGAATTGGCCAGTATCAGGGCTGTGGTTGGCTCCGCAGGCAGGGATGCAGGCTCCATATGCAGAAGCCTCAGGTTCTGTTCCCGGCACTGCCTGATTCTCCAAGCACTGCTAGGGGTCATCCCAAGCAGCTGCTCAGCATGACAACGCATGCCCAAACGTCCCCCCTAGACTGGCCAGTATCAAGTGTCTAAACTTGATCCATTTGTCTTCTCACCCATACTTCCCCTCCTCCGACAAACAAAACAACAGCCAAAAACTTCAGCTCAAAAGTAAAACATGTAGTTTTATTAGATCATGTTTATGGTTGCTACTTTCAAAAGGTGGAAAAGTAGATTGAGTTGAATAGTGAAATATCATTGTTAGGTATGATTCTATCATGGTGTTTGCTTTATGTGATTTTTTTTTTACCGAAATACAAATGTTCACTTAAGAACTTCCTTTTTACCTAATAGTTTCCTTTGTTTTTGCAGGAATTTATTCTATCAGAAGACTATAACAAGATGACTCCTGTGAAAAATTACCAAGGTAAGAATAAGAACAGTGTTTTCTTTTATCATAGACTTTGAAATTTCTTTAATGACGTTCACTGTCATACAGAGACTTTACTTAATAAAACTAAATCTAAATGAAATGAAAGAAATTAAATTAAATGTAGGAGTACTAAATGAAATGAAAGAAGATATTGGGAAATGAAAATATCTCCTTAGATAAAGAACCTGCCATTTACGCAGGACGTGGAAGGGGGAGGGAATTGGGGACATGGGTGGTAGGTGATGGGCACTGGTGGAGGGCGGGGTGCTGGAACACTATGTGACTGAAACCTCCAAGCGTGAACAACGTTGTAATTGTATTATCTCACGGTGGTATAATAAAATGTTTAAAAAAAAAAGAAAAATATCTCCATAATGATAATACCAGCCTAGAACTGAGTAATGATTGTAGGCAAAGGGATATACATGGTAACCTCTAAATATATGCATTGCAAGCCACAATGTGTACATGAAGGAAGAGAGAGAGAGAGAGAGAGAGAGAGAGAGAGAGAGAGAGAGAGACAGAGATAGCGAGAAAAGAGGTAAAGTGCCTGCCATAGAGGCAAGCTAGGGGGGGATGGGGCAGGAAGGGAATTGGGGACATTGGTGGTAGAAATGGGCACTGGTGGAGGGTTGGGTGCTAGAACACCACACAACTGAAACCCAAACATGAACATCTTTGTAATTGTATATCTCATGGTGGTATAATAAAAATAGTTTTTTTTGATCATAGATTATTTTATTTTATTTTTTTTAAGTATTTTATTATACCACCGTGAGATATACAAATAAAAAGATATACAATTAAAAAGTTCATGTTTGGGTTTTGGTCATACAGTGTTCCAGCACCCGTCCCTCCGCCAGTGCCCATCTCCCACCACCAACATCCCCGGTTCCCTCCCCCTTCCCCAGCCCACCTCCATGGCAGGTTCTTTATTTCTTCCCCTTTCTCTCTCTTTGTCTTTTCCTTCCCTTCCAGACTATGGATTACAGAACATACATTAAAAGGTTGTCATGTGTATCCTTTTGCCTCTATTTAATGCTCAGTTCTAGGTTGGCATTAGTACCCTCGACAATTATTAGCACCCTGTTCCATTTTCTGTCTTACCTAAACTCTGACTCCCACACGTTTGTGATAATTTCCACCTTTGAGAAGACCTCCTGATATATGTTTCACTTGACCTTGGATATTGGTATCATAATATGTACATATATATTTATGCCATGCAAATAAATGCAGTCATTCTGTATCTGTCTCTCTCCTTCTGGCTAATTTCGCTCAACATAATCTTCTCCATGTCCATCCATTTATAGGCAAATTTTTTTTATCTTTCTTTTCTTCTTTTTTTTTTTGTATTTAACATTTGGTATAATAAAAATATTTTTTAAAAAATAAAAATTAAATAAAAATTAAAAATATTCCTGGAGTAAGCGGATGCCTTTGGGTTCTACTAGCATGAGACAGGACATATGGAGATATTACTGGTGCCCGCTCTAGCAAATAGATGATTAACGGGAAGATAGTGATAGTGATAGTGATTTAAAAAATCTTCTTTTCGTGGATTGTCAAAAAAAAGAGTATTTTTGTCAAAGCATTGTTCATATTCAGTGTAAATATTCATTGTTCATATTCCCTGTAAACATACCCATGACTTTGTTTTGTTTTGGGGCCACACTTGACAGTGCACAGGGGTTTACATTTATAGACTGCACAGGGATCAGTTCTGGAGGGCTGCGGGGGAGGGGGCGGGTGGGGGGCTCGGGGTGCCAGAGATCTAACCCAGGCTGGCCATGTGTAAGACAAGCATCCTCCTTGTTACACTATTTGGTCCCTACCCATGAGATTTTTAATTTTTTTATTATACCACCATGAGATATACATTTATAAAGATGTTCTTGTTTGGGTTTCAGTCATATAGTTTGGGTTCCATTCCTCCACCAGTGCACACTTCCCACCACCAATGTCCTCAATTCCCTCCCCTCCTCCACCCCTGCCTGAACCTCTTCTCTCTTTCTCTCCCCCCCTCTCCCCCCTCTGTCTCTCTGTCTCTCTCTTCTCTCTCTCTCTCTCTCTCTCTCTCTCTCTCTCTCTCTCTCTCCCCTTCTCTTACACACTGTGGCTTGCCAAACATACATACTTTGCCTACATTCAATGCTCAGTTCTAGGTTGGTATTATCATTTTCAACAATTACTAGTACACTGTTCCATTCTCTGTCTTATCTAACCTCGACTCCCACATACTTGTGGTAGATTCCAACCACTGATATGACCTCCTGATCCATGTTTTGCCTGACCTTGGATATTGGTATCATCCTATTTTTTTTATATACCGCAAGTAAATGCAGTCACTCTATATCTGTCTTTTTTCCCTCCGGCTAATTTCACTCAGCATTTCTCTGCAGATCATATAAATCTTTCGCCCTTTACCATGAGATTTTTAAAAGATACAGATCAAACACTGTTGAAATTTATATGGAGTAATAAACTCGTCAAATTAACCAATATAATATTAGGGGAAAAAAGAAGATGGAAGATTTCTCTCCCCAATTTCAAACTATCCTACAAAACTGTAGTAATAAAAACAGAGTGGTACTGGACTATAGACAGGCTCTCAGACCAGTGGAATAGAATTGAGAATGCAGAGACAAATCCCCAGGTGTAAGGATAGTTAATCTGTGATAAAGGAGCAAAAAAGTATGAAGTGGAGCAGGGAAAGCCTCTTCAACAAATGATTCTGGGGGAAACTGGTCAGGCATATCAGACTCCTTTCTAACACTATGCACAAAAGTAAATAAAAATTGCTTAAAGAGGGGTCAGAGATATAGTACAGTGGTAGGATGGTTGCCTTACATGCGGCCATCCCAGGTTGGATCCCTGACACTCCATATCCCACCAGAAGTGACCCCTGAGCAGGAGTAAGCCCTGAGCACTGCTGGGTATGGCCCAGCACCCCTCCTCCACCAATCCTGGCTCACATCACAAAGAGCCAACATTGGCTCTTTGTCCCCTGTGCCGTGCCAGGAGTTGATCCCTGAGCATAGAGCCAGGAATAAGCCTGGAACACAGCTGGGTAGGGCCAAAAGTAGCTAACAAAAGGGGAGAAAAAGACAGCCAGCATCGGATATGCAGGAAAAGGGAACCTCTTTCATTGCTGATAGGAATACTGGTTTAGCCTTCTGGGAAAACACTGCAAACAAATCTCAAAAAATCTAGGAATTAAGCTTCCATGTGACCCAGCAGTTCCATCTTGGCATCTACTACAAGTCCCCCAAAACACTCTTTTCTTTTTTTTTTTTTGCTTTGGGTTAACACCCAGCAATGCTTAAGAGTTACTTTTGGCTCTGCACTCAGGAATTACTCCTGGCAGTGCTCAGGGGACTATATGGGATGCCAGGAATTGGCCCTGAGTCCAGTCGCATGCAAGGCAAACACCCTACCCTCTGGAGTATTGCTCCGGTCCCCCCAAAGCACTATTTTGAAAAGACCTTTCACCATAGCACTATTCACAAAAGCCAAACTCTGGAAACAGCACAGGTGTTCAAGAACAGGTAGTTGGGTAAGATGCTGTGGTACATGTGCACAGTAAAAGACTATTCGGCTTTATGAAGCGATGAAGCGCAGCTCGCTGCTTATGTGGTTGGAGCTGGAGGAGAACATGCAGGAGCGACGGCAATCAGAAACAGACACGGAATCATCTCCCTCACTAGTGGGATACAAAGAAACACTGCAGGGGGCCAGAGGTTGGGAGGGTTGCTGGGGACATTGGTGGTGGGAGGTGTACCATGGTGGAGGAATGGTGCCCAATCATTAACAATTTTGTAACTCTGTATCTTACAGTGGCTCAGTTAAAAAATTTAATTAACAAAATTTTCAAATAAAAAATAAACCATGTGCCTAAAATAAAATGTAAAAATAAAAGTCAGGGTTTTCAATTTAGAAGGTGATGTCCAAAGAAGTTGGATGACTTGCCTATTATGCTTCTGATGGTGAATTTCATAATCGAACGAGACTGGTCTGACTTTAAATCCCATAGCCTCTGTCTGACTGACCCACCAGACTGCCTTTAAGTACTGTAGCAGGCATGGAGATAGGGAGATGGGGGGCAATGTAAATAGCTCTAGGTAGAGTTCATTTTATTTTATTTATTATTTATTTGATTTTGGAGCTACCCAGTGATTGCTCAGGAGTTACTCTGGCTCTGCACTCAGGAGTTATTCCTGGGGGTGCTTAGGGGATCATATAGGATGCTACAGATTGAACCCTAGTCAGTCATTGCAAGGCAAATGCCCAACCGGCTGTACTATCACTCAGCCCCAAGTAAAGCTCATTTTATGTTTTGTGAAATGTCCTGAAAGACTTGGAGTGGGACCAAAGCAATTGTACAGTGAGTAGGGCATTGTCTTCCACACGTTTGATTCCTGGCATCCCGTATGGTTCCCTGAGCAACTGCCAGGAATAATTCCTGCGTGCAGAGCAAGGAGGAACCCCTGAGCATAGCAAGGTGTGACCCAAAAAAGAAAAACAAAAAGACTCAGTTCATTCGTCTAATGAAATGAATTATGGTATTATTGTATCTTCAACACAGGTGGGACACCATAAATCCTAACTTCTTAAACTATACGTTGCAGCCCCTATATAGTTACATAACGTAAAAGTTTGTTTTAAAAGAAATTTCTTTGTAATTTATCACCACTAGATATTTGATTTTGTTGTCTATTCTATATATTTGGGTAGAAAAATTTATTGGGTAAAAAGGCACTATTGAGTATCAAAAAGTTGAAGAAGCTCTGCCATAGGCTATTTCCATAATATAGACCAGGACTCTGTTGGAAGGATTTCTTATCCAGATAAATAATGTCAGGCAAGTTATTAAACTTTGATGCCTTTTTCCAATCTCTCTCTCTCTCTCTCTCTCTCTCTCTCTCTCTCTCTATTTGTCTTTATGCTACATTGGTGATTCTCGGGCTCCTTCTGGCTCTGTGCTGGGTTCACAGAGGACCCTATGCAGTGTTAGGGATGAGATGCCAGCCTCCGCTACGCACAGCCTGTGTACAGCCCATTGAGCCAACACTCTAGCCTTCCCTGTCTCCAGACCTCATTCATCAGACCTGGTCTTCCAGTCTCCCTCTAGCCCTCAGATACCCAGATCCCATCTGGAGTTTAGAAAATTCTAAACATGAAATTCTTCATTTCTAGAATTTGAGAGCAGGTTAATTTCCTAAATATTTATTGTTTTTATTTATTTTTTAAATATTTTATTATAGGACCGTGAGATATTTAATTACAAAGATGTTCATGTTCGGGTTTCGGTCATACAGTGTTCCAGCACCCATCCCACCCATCAGTACCCATTTCCCACAACCAAACCAATAACCCCAATTCCTCCCCCTCCCTAGCCTGCCTCTATGGCAGGTTCTTTATCTCTTCTCTCTCTCTCTCTCTCTCTCTCTCTCTCTCTCTCTCTCTCTTCTCTCACATTGTGCACTACATATATATATATATACGTTTAGAAGTTATCTAGTGTATCTTTTTGCCTATATTCAATGCTCAGTTCTAGGCTGGCTTTATCATTTTCAACGATTATTAGCACACTGTTTCCCTTCTCTGTCTTACCTAACCTCTGACTCCCACACACTTGTGGTAGATTCCACCTTTGACACCTCCGGTTTCCTCCTGATTCATGTTTTGCCTGACCTTGGATATTGGTATCATACTGTATATGTATGTATATATATACATATATATGTATATACATATATATATATATATATATATATATATCTATACACAGATAAATGCAGTCATTCTATATCTGTCTTTTCCCCTCTGGCTAATTTCACTCAACATGACCCTCTCCATGTCCATCCACTTATAGGCAAATTTCATAACTTCATTTTTCCTAACAGCTGCATAATATTCCATTGTGTAGATGTGCCAAAGTTTCTTTATCCAGTCATCAGTTCTTGGGCACTCTGGTTGTTTCCAGATTCTGGCTAAATATTTATTTTTAATTATCACTTATCAGTTTGAACATCTACTGTCTCCCAATAACTGAGGATTATAATAGTGAGCAAGATGTATGGTGTCTACCTGTAAGCAGTCTATAATCGTGTAAGCAGGTCATTTAAGCTGTGTGTGTTAAATGGTAGAATGCTCACTAAGTGATCTTTGCTCAGCACACTTGAACTACAGAAACTAAACACATCCTTTCATACACATGGCAGTCTTTCAAGGATTTAAAACAACCACAGAAATTACCATCCCCCTCCCTTTTCCTTCTTGTTTCTAGCCAAGACATTTTTACATAACTTCTTTTAAAAAATATTTTTGTCTTACTGTGTGAGTGAAACCCAATCTTGAACAGCTTTATAATGGTCTAATTGCATCTCTGCAATTAAAAAAAATGAAACAATACAAAACAAAAAGTTTTGTCTTAATTACAAACTTTGGCACATGTTGTACTTTAAAACCGTGACACAGAGACTGGAGTAATAGTACAGCAGGTAGGGTGCTTTGCTTGGCTTGCACATGGCCAACCGGGTTTGATCCGGGATCCCTCATGCTCCCCTGAGCCCTCCAGGAGTGACTTCTGAGCTCAGAGTGAGGGAGTAAGCGCTGAGCACTGCTGAGTATGGTCCAAAAAATTCAAAATTAAAATTACATAAACACAAATGTGTCACATAATGGTCAGTCTTTATGGCCTACACTTGCTTCCTGGGTTCACCGTTCTCTTTATGATTGGCTGATTCTAAAATATGGCAAGTTCCAGATATCACTTCTGCTATGAGGTCTGAAGGATCCTGCATCGAACTCGTCTTTTCCTGCACTTGTTCTTACTTGTTTGATGGAAACCAGCTGCCATATTGTTGCTGTCTTGTGGAGAAGCCCATGTGGTTGGCAGGTCACATGAGGGTTTGGAAGCAGGCCCTCTGTCATGTGTGGAGGGGAGAACACAGCCCCTCCTAGATCTCATCCAGTGAGAGACCACCAGCAAAGCTACCCAGCTAAGTTGCACCAAGATTTCAAACCCAAAAAATTAAATAGTCGTTGAGTTGGGGAAGTAGTTAATATGCATTTGTAATATGATCCTTATAAAATCCTATTTCCTTTCTCACCTGGCGTTGTCCTTCTAATGGAACGATCAATCTCCTGGCAGCTACTTAACATTTTAGGATCCATGAAATAGTCCAATTGAAACTCTCAGCAGTTCTCATTTGAGTTCTTATTAATCTCCTGTTCTTTTCAAACATTTTTTGGGTTTGTTTTAATCTTGCATGATGAATAGTGCTTTCTGTTATTTGCCATCATATTTTATTTAGTCCATCATTTGAGCTTAGCAAGGTATATTGAAGTCCTGCTATTTATCCCCACGTAGGTTTGTGTTGTCCTTAAATATTTGGTAATAGAATAGTTTTTTTAAACTATTTTGTTAACTGTGATGATAAAAACTAACTGTGCCTGTTGAAAGTTATATCAATCATGAGCATGCAGTTAGAAACTCCTACCTCTGCTGTTTTCTTCTTTAGGGGACAGGAGAGTTTGGTCCAAACCCAACTGACCTTGGGGCTCAGTCCTAGCTCTGTGCTCAGCAGTCACTTCTGAGAAGCAGGGTATTAAACCTGGATTGGTCTTATGCAAGGCAAGTGCCTTACCTGCTATACTCTGGCCCTATCCTATGCCATTGTCTTTGTTTTTTATATGACCCAGTTTAACTGTGGCAAAATAAAGCTTTGTCTGTTTGGAATTATGAAGAATGGATAGACTACTAAAGAAATCATTTTACCATAAATACCTAGAGACAAAGGAAAATGACACGTTGTGTAAATAATCTTTTTTAATATAGTGTTAAGCTCATGAGAAGAAAAGGAAGATCCCCTGAGACAGAAGCAAAGAGAGAACTAAATATCAGAGCAATATAAATCTGATCTGACATTGGAGCCATTCTGGGGGAGATAAATAAGGCCAATACTAGCTAGATGCCTTGTATGAACATTCACATGGGGATAGAAGATAAAAGCCTAGGGCCTGAGTGAAATCAGAAATTTCAATTGGGATTTCTATACAAAGCTAAAATCCATAAAGCCTATAACTGCATGAAAAAGGAGAAGACTGAACTCTGCCACTCATTGTCCTACAAGACTGTAGGAAAATTTATTTTTGATCTCAAGTTTTCATACATAGGATATGTATCACATGATAAACCAAAATTCCAATAGAGAACATCTGATCTTTAAAATTCTTGTTAAAGAACTGAAGAGTTAATACAATGGGTAAGGCATTTGGCTTGCAGGCAGCTGACCCAGGTTCAACCCCCCAGCACCCCAACTGGTCTCCCAGGCTCCACCAGTAGTAATCCCTAAGCACAAATCCAGGAATAATCCTTGAGCTTTGTTGGGAAACTAAAAGAAACTTCTTGTCAGGATTGCTAATGTAGTTTGGTAGTAGGGAACTTACGCCTATGTATGAGGTATGTGCGAGGTTTGATCCACAGAACTGCCCCCACCCACAGTTCTCATCATAAAAGAAAAATGTGATTATATGAAACAATATATATATTAACTTATTGTCATAATCTTTTCACAGTACATATGTCAAATTATTTTGTTGTATACATTAGTGTTCTTTTGTGTTAGTAAAAAGAAAAAAGAAAACTTGTGGATTTATACTGTACATTAAAACCAATCATATAGTACTAGCCTCTACTGTTTGGCCTGAGGGGTGGGATAGGAAGCAGGGGTCAGCAGGTATTCCTGGCTCTCTGCTCAGGGGCCTATGCAGTGCTTAGGGGGACCATGGGGTTCCAGAGAAAAGAATGTAGGCCTCTCAAATGCAAAGCATGTGCTCAGCCTGTTGGCCTGTCTCTCTGACGCTGTTAAAATATCTTTAAAAGACAATTGATTATTTGACTGGAAGTAAGGACAAAGTTGTATGAAATTCATTAGGTTCATTATATAAACAAATTTATGACAAAAGTATATTACAAAAGATTATACAGTTAGGAGAAATGAAAGTGTACTAAGGCTCTTTATTATATGTAAGAAGTTAGGTTTAATGTCACTTAAAGGAAGACTGTAATAAGTCAAAGATGTATATTGTTAACCCTAGAGCAAATAACAAACAAGAGGGCTCAACTAATAAATCAGACAAAGAGATAGAGCGGAACCACAAGATAATTCTGCAGGAGTAATAAGGAAAGTGTTGGGTCTCAGTGGGATCCCTAACAGATGTTGGAATCCAGCAAGTTCCCCTGGCACATTCGGGGCCCACAGCAGTTCCCTCACCACCACCATCGGTGAACAAAGGAACAGAACTACAGGCTCCTTGATAGTCCAGGGCTCTAACACTTTATTCAAGTCAAATCTGTTCTTTAATTTTTCCCAAAAGGTTGGGAGTTGGAAGGTACAAGAGGTAATTGACAATATCTAAAACAATAAGAAGGGTTTAAAAGCCCCTTTTTTCTGGGGAAATTTACCAGGGCACCTCCCTCAGAGATGGAATTCTGCCCTGGGACTATAGACCCATGACCGAGGTAGAATTCCATGTAAGGGCATATTGTTTTCTCCTTTCCTTTGTTGGTATAACATTTACTTCTTAATACTATTTCTAGTCATTTTGTATAAACACAGTAAGTGATGCAGACATTCATCTACACTGGCATTAAGGATAAGGGTGACTTTTCGTGGGAACATCTCACTGTATATTCCAGGAGTGTAGAGTCCTGAGGCCAAGTTAGTTTTATCCTAACCCCAACCAGGTCTGAATTCAGTTGCTTATCTTTGGGTCAGGGCAGTTTGTTCTATGACCATACTCTTATCTTATTATACTGTTTATGACATGTAGTCTGTCCCCTGTCGAGGCCAGGGTAGCTTACTCACTGCTTGCCCTGGGTCCATCCGAGTCCTGCGACAGGACCCTTCTATTGGAGTATAAGGAACACACAATCAGACTAAGGGCAACTGAGGTTTTAAGTTAGGATATCTGACGGATGCCCAGGAATAAAATTTCAGAATTAATTTAATCCTGTGTCATAAGTGCATGACCTTAACTATCTTCTTGTGTCTATACAAAAGGTCTTTGCTCTAACATAAGAATATGCAAAGGACATACACAAAAGAGGAAAACAACATTTCATTTACAATACAAAACCCAGGGCTGGCAAGTAGGAGACAGGGCTGTGAACAAAGGGTAATCCGACAGAAAGGGAAGAGGAATAGATGGGGAAATAAAGAATAGCAATATAATAGGTTAAAATCTGACAAGGTATAATATCACCTTAGTTGTATATGGTATGAATCAAATTAAAAAATCAAACCATCATATTGTGTGAAATGGGAGAACCTAAATATAAGTTACTTACAATAAATGTATTTAAAAAGTAGCTGTATGTTAAAAAGGATGAAAGTAGGTAAACCTTGGAAGTACCTGTCAAAACCTGGCATGTGGCTGACCCCACTTTGATTTCCAGCTCTACATGGTTCCCAGGCATCAGTAGGTGTTGTTTTGGAGGTCCCATAGCACCGCTGTATGTAGTTCTGTGGTCTCTGAGTGTTGCTGGAATGACCCAGGTAATAGCCATCATTACACATTCTTGGCCCCTCACCTTGTACCTCCAGCCATGTTGACTAAGAATTACCAGGAAGAGTCCCCCAGACTGCCTGGGACCCACTTAGAAGACATTCCCCTCTCCCTTCCCAAAATAGAATATAAAATAGAATATTACTATGCATAGTAAATAACATTTCAGGGCCAGAATGATAGCACAGCAGGTAGGGCACTTGCCTTGTAAGCAGACAACCTAGATTCAATTCTCAGTATCCCATATGGTCCACTGAGTATCACCAGGAGTAATTTCTGAGTACAGAATCAGGAATAAGCCCTGTGCATTGCCAGGTGTGGCCCCCAAACCAAAAAAATATATCATTTAAAAATAAAAAGAGCCCATCCAGAGAACATAGCATTCCTAAGTATTTATTGCTGTCTAAAAATAACTTTGAAATTCATGAAGCAAAAATCAGATGACACTTTAGAAAGAAAAATGGACATGCCTGTAATTGTAGTTGAGATTTACTTCTGTTCTTGTATGGCAAACATTATTTGTATTTAGAATTAGTAGGGGGCCCTGTTAGTAGGTGGATTCTATTTAGGTTATTTCAGTTTTGTTGGTGACTTAGTATCATAGTCATGGCAATACTTCATGATCAGTAATTGATTGTAATTACTAATAGCTGGTAGATCAATAAGAAATGGAAGATTGGAACAGCACTATCAGCCAACTGTTCTATTTGACCATAGTATAAAATTCTATTTAAACTTAAGCAAAATACATTCTTTTCAGTGTACACAGAACATTTCTCAATGTAGTGTGTATTCTGGATCGTAAAACAAGATTAAATACATTTCAAGTCATGCAGGGTATGATTTCTGATCAAAATGGAATTAAAATTAAAATCACTAACAGAAATAACTCTAGAAAATGGCTATGTGGAAAAGTTTAATGCTTCTGAAGAATCCATTGGTCAAAAAATAAATTTCTCAAAAGAAAAATTAGTATGTTAAACTAAATGAAAACACACCATATCAAATTTATAACGGCTAGAGCCGTTACCTACTGGATCCCACGGGATGTCAAAAGATCACATGGCCGCCCACCTACAAGATGGTCAGACTTCCTTGTCAAGGCGAACGGTTTGAGGCTCTTCGTTTTCCTGAAGCAACCAGATGCCATTGGGCTACACTGGCATGTGATAGGGTCAAATGGAAATGCTACTGGCACCCGCTCGAGCAAATTGATGAATAATGGGATGTCAACTGAAGTGATCAAAATTTATGGGATGCTGCTTGTGATCGTCCTTAAGGGAAAAATCATATTAGTAAGCACATTAGGTAAAACGGAAGGTCTTATATCATCTCAGCTAAAAAAAAAAAAAAAATATAAGTAAAAAAAAAAAAAAAAGAACAGAAATTCACTCAATAGAAAACAGAAGAGAAAAATACAGATGACCATACCAGGATGAGAGAATGCTGTTACAGATTTTATGGTTGCTTGAGGATTTCTAAGAAAATTGTGAATAACTTGGTACTACTAAATTTAGCAACTTTAATGTGAACATCTGAAAGGTATAAACTGCAAAAGGTAACTCAAAAGGTCCTGGGCATTTGACTCAATGGTATTGCCCTGGGTAGATTCCTCACATCACACGTACAACACAATACACAAACAGTTCAATGGGCACCATACATCTTCCCCACAGAAATGTCTGTTCATCTCTTCTCCCCATTTTTGAAGAGGTCACTATTAGTGTTTTTATTGTTGAGCTTAGTGAATGCTTTGTGCATCTTGAATATGAGTCCTTTATCTGAAGTATAGGGTGTAAAAACTTTTGCCTCTCCAGTAGGATATCTTTTTACTTTAGCTTGAATTTATTTTGCCATGTGAAAACTCTTTAATTAATTTGATGTACGTTCATTTATTTATTTGTGTTTTTCTTTGCTAATAGAGTCTAATAATAGAAACCCCCCTCTGAGGTCCATAGCTCACAGATTTCAGCCTGTATTTTCCTCAGTGAATTTATAGATTATGGCTTGACCTTAAGGTCTTTATTCCATGTTGGATTAAGTTCTTTTTGTATGCTTTGAGATACATGCCCAGTTTCTTGTCTTTCTTCTTTAATGTGCCTATCCATTTTTCCAAACATATTGTTCAATAGTGTTTCGTGCTCCACTTCATGCTCCAGATCCTTTGCCTTAGAGAAACCCTCCATAAATATGACAGTTTATCTATGGACTCTCAATTCTATTCTGTTGGTCTGAGAGTTAGAGCAACATTATTCTAATAGCCAAAAATTGGAAACAACCATTATGTGCACTAGAGGATGAAGTGATAAACAAAATGTGTGTCAATGAAGTGAAGTAATTTTTATAAAAGAGAAATAAAGAACTAATCTGAGCTTTAACCATGACCTTGAATAAATGCTAAATAATGAAAAGTAGACACAAAGATAATACCTAAGATTATCACGTTTATGTGAAATGACAACAATTGGAGAATTCATAGAGAAGGGAAATTGGTGGTTACTTTAGAGAGACGGGAAGGGACACTTGGGATTTGGGTTTATTTTTGGAGTGACGGAAATATTCTGCAAATGGAAAATTTTCCATGATATTTTCTAACATTGTGATATACTAAAATAAATCTCTGAATTACAAGTACTTTAAGTGGTGAATTTTATCTCCAAGTTTAAACTCATTCAGCTATACCAAATAAATATATTAGGAAACAGAAAAGGTATAGACTAAATTATTAGGGAACTTATAAAATCCCCCTAAAAAAAAATTAAAGCTTACAGAGTATTAAAAAAAGAATCATACACCCTGACCGAATCGGGTATTTCCCCCAAATATCCAAAACTGTCTCAGCATTTGAAAATCAGTGGAATCAATCAGAATAAATAAAAAAGACTAAAACAGACAAGCACAAGAGCATATTAATTTTCAGAAAAGTATTTGATAAAATCTGATTTATCAAATCAGATTTTTTCTTGATTAAAATTCTTTAGAAATTAGGAAACTATTAAGAAGGAGAGTTCCTCAGATTGGTAAAGAAATGGTTATAGGTGACTTAGAGATAGGCCAGTGGGTTACATGCCTTGTACACAGCCCATCCAGGCTCAGTGTTCTACACCCCTGTACCATCAGGAGTGATCCCTGAGCACAGAGCCAGGAGTAAGCACTGCACGCTGCCAAGCATGGTCCAAAAAACCCCGGGGGGTGGGGGGGGGGGGCGAAACTATAAAATACAGGTTTTTGTTTGTTTGGGTTTGAGAACACACTCAGAGATGCTCAAGGCTTATTTCTGGCTCTAAACCCAAGGATTTCTCCTGGAGGTGGCTGGAATTGAACCTGAGTCAGCAGAGTGCTGATTGCCTTATGCAACTGACTGGCTCTCCATCCTCTAATCTTAGTTACTGTAGGGGATGAATAATTCCATGCTTTTCCTCAACATCAGGAGCAGGACAAGGATCTATTTTCTCCATATATCTCTTCCAAAGTACAGCCTGATTTCAAGGCCAAGTTTTTTTCTGTGACACTAGGAGCTTAGTTTTGTGTGTGTCTGTGTGTGTAAATGTGTGTGTGTGTGTGTGTGTGTATATATATATATATATATATATATATATATATATATATATATATGGGATTTGTTTTTTGCATAAGAGTTCTGTCACCTTAGAGAAAGTGCTCTGTGGGTTCAGTCCCCAATATCATGAATGGTCTCCTGAGCACCTCCAGGTGTGATTTCCGAGCATAAGAGCCAGGAGTAAGCCCTGAGCACTGCCAGGTGTGACCAAGAAACAAAAGTAAAGAAGAGAGAGAGAGAGAGAGAGAGAGAGAGAGAGAGAGAGAGAGAGAGGAGAGAGAGAGAGAGAGTACTCTGATTTCTCTGGGGAGGATTTTGTTTTTGTCACAGGTAGCTTGCCAGAAAATGCCTTCAGCTGAAAGAGAAGGGCTCTAATTCTCAATTCAGCTTAGAGTCTGTGTAGCTTTGAGCAAGTAGCTGAACATATTTGTCTCCTCTGCCAGGTGGGTTCTTTCCTCTTTTTTTTTCTTCTTTGGATGACACCCGGTAATGCTCAGGGGTTACTCCTGGCTCTGTGCTCAGGAATTACTCGGGAGTGCTCTGGAGACCATATGGGATGCCGAGGATCGAACCTGGGTCAGCTGTGTGCAAGACAAATGCCCTACCCACTGGACTATCACCCGGCCCCAAGTGGGCTCTTTCCTGCTAGAGAACTGTCAACCCCTGGAACATAGAAAATGGCAGATAACACTGAAGGCCTGAGTGTGAGAAAGAGATGCAAAGTACTGAGGGCTGCGCCTGCCTGTAGTAACTTGGGTACATTTGGGCCTATAACAAAACTTAGTTTTTATTCCAGAACTGGTGGAACTTGAGTTGGACGTCTGGTGACACAGATACAAGCAGATCTTCAGAGTTCATCCAAGAAGTCACATATTTTAGTTTAAGACAATGTTAGTTCTTGATAATGGCTGATATCCCAAAAGACATGCACTGGTTATAGAGAAGTCTTAGTATTAATGTTAGAGTACTTTGGTAGTCCTCAGATTACTCATTCTTCAAGTAATAAAGTCAGGCAATTCGATGACCTGACTATTGTTACTTAGTGGGATTCTATCTGCATTATTTTGTAGCTATCCCAAAGGGGCATCTTGCCAAGGTGGGTTTGGGTCTATAAAGTGAAAAAATGTTCCATTTTACAAGGGCCAGTACCATGTTTATATGCGTGTTTATATGATGAAGGCCAGTATACCTAAACCTAGATGTTAATGAGGTCATAGGAGCTCTGATTCGATAGTAATCTAAGAATGTCATAAACAAGAGTGGCTGGAAGAGAGAGAGAGAGAGCAAAAGGGAGGACATGGGGAGTTGTTTTAAATCTTTTAATGACTTTGACCTGTTCACCCTATTTAACATAAGGGCACCCTCCCTACCCCTACTCTGGCTGTTTGTGATGGTTAACAGGACAGCTGGTGCAGAGAGCAGGACGCTGTCTTCCCGCAGATTGAGCTTTACTGACCTCCTTTAAGATGTTTTATAGTGTGTTTTCTTGTCTCTTGGTTCTAGCACATCAGAGCAGAGTCACGATGATCCTGTTCGTCCTGGAACTGGAGTGGGTGCTGAGCACAGGCCAGGACAAGCACTTTGCCTGGCACTGCTCTGAGAGGCGGGCAGCGGCTAGGAGGTTACCGCACGAGTGCAGTGGCCTCAGGGCTGCAGTATCCTTTGCTGGACAAAAAATCTCCTGGTGGGTACTTGGCTGTTGACCTCTTTCTTTCATGAAAATTTGGGTATGTGCAACTTGAATGCTTTTTGTTATTTGCCAAGCTGATTCAGGTGTTCATAGATTTCCCCGTCCTCAAGTGTCTCTAGATTGGTGAAATAAATGAAGTCATTTCACCTGAAATCATCTACCCTGTTGAGAACATTCTGTGGCACAGGGGTGATACCTAGGTGGGAAATGGCTCAGATTTGTGAGCTTCAGCTGCCTGAAAGAATCATAGAACAAAGCAAGGAAAATCGTTGACCAAAAAATATTCTTATTTTTGGTGTAGAAGTAACTTACACATAAATTTTAAGGAGGTGAACATTCCTGTTTGTGCCTGGCAAACAAAACATACAATCCCCATTTCCTTACAAACTGTTTGTTGAGGAATTGCAAACAAAACATACAATCCCCATTTCCTTACAAACTGTTTGTTGAGGAATTGTCTTGCACGCAGAGAATGCACTAGGTGGAATCTCTGTGTAGTGCTGCAGACTTTGCTCTAGTATTCGAGACTTTTCCAGACTATGCAGAATGATGTCAGTGATTTCCCAGGTGTCTAGGGGTCACGGGATCATTGTGAGTCTCTGCTATTGCTGAGCATTGTATCTGGCCCTGTGTTCCAGCAGAGACTTGACACGTTGAAGATGTCTGGACACTGCTACTGACATAAGGAGTGAAGGGCCCTCGATATCGTAGTTCCAGAAGCCTAGATTCTCTCTGCCTCTGACAAGTGAGGAAATAGGTGGAAATAGATCATTTGTCAGCCAAAGCTGGAAGTAAGACTTCATATTTTCAGATTTGTCAAATGTCTTCAGTGATTCTCAGCACTCTGACTTAGCACTGTGCTGTTTCCTTGCAGACCTTGGGCAGTAACTGTGCATTTAGGGGAGTGTCACCCTCATTTCCTCACTGGTAACTATATCTGTGTGTGTTCAGAGGAGTGTCACTCTCATGTCCTCACTGGATGGACGAGATGAAGAACCTAATGGCCATGGTGGAAAGGTATAAAAGTAGAAAGCTACCAAGGGTAGCAGAAACAACTAATCTTTGAGAGCCTGATACAGTCTGTTAATAAAACACTCCAGAGCACGCTTTCTAAAACCAGTTCTGACAAGTATAATGCCTACATTGGTATACATGAAGCTTCTTGATAAAGGATTAGTGATCTCTTATGGAGTCAGGGCTGGAAGAACTCTAGAGATCACCCATCCATCTCTCCCTTTTCAGATGAGTTGGTGGAAATCCATGTACTTCCCTCAGGGCGAGAATCTCCACCAGAAGCCAGGTCTCCTGCTCTGATCCTATTTTCACCCACTATCCTTTGGTGCTCTTGCCAAGAGCCCTCATGGCGCTCATGTCATTGGTTCCTAACATGCTGCCTTCTCTGTCACCAAACTTGGTGATGCATCTTCTGAGTCTTCTATATCACTTCAAAGAATGTAGACGTAGTTAATTTTGAAACCCTGAAAGTGAAAATGAAAAAACAAAGCACACGCGCACAGAATTTAACTTGTCCTGACTTGGTAGTCTTTGACTAGTGTTTTCAGGCATTTCCAAAAATCAGCCTTTTTTTTTTTGCCTGACTACCAACGTAGTTTGCCAAGTAAATAAATCATATGACTCATTATCAGTGTGTATGTGTGCACATGTATGCGTGTGTCTAAGTCTGCCGTCATCTTCGTTCAAGTGAACGTCCCATTCAGTGCCATCTTGCTATTCAAGTACTGCAGAGACGCGCTTTTAGAAGACCCACCCCCAACAACCCCCCCAACCCCCCACCCCCCAGGTCTTGCAGCTCTACCTCTAGCTCTGATTTAAGAGCCGTCATGCCAGCCCTTGCTCCTGGAAGCGTTTTATCTCTGATTCTTTTTTTCCCAGTGCTTCACACTGAAGCCTAACAGCTCTGCTTTTGCCAGAGGGTTTCAGCCAAGAACAGTTTGACTTTTCCAAGACTATAGGTTTTTTCCTGGGAGCTGCTGGGACCGCAAGCTAATAGGCAGCCTATATAGTGTTAGGATTCACCTTTTTTTTTTCTTTTTTGCTTTTTTGGGTCCACCCGGCAATGCTCAGGGGTTACTCCTGGCTCTACACTCAGGATTTACTCCTGGCGGTGCTCGGGGGACCATATGGGATGCCGGGGATCAAACCCGGCCGGCACAGGCCGGCACTGTCTGGCCGCATGCAAGGCAAGCGCCCTACCCGCTGGGCTATCGCTCCGGCCCCTAGGATTCACATTTAAATCCAGCTTTGAAACAGTCTCCTGGGAACTCCCTGCACACCTCTCCCTTTCTCTTCTGCTACCGTCCATACTTGCATGAAATTTTTGGTGTCTGGTTTTAGGTTTTGTTTTGTTTTTAGCTGATAATGGGCATAATTTCTGTTGCCACACATGCAGGTTTCTGAATAACATTTTGCCTCCGTTTCTTTCCATAGTGAACTGGTGCTGAGAGACTTCTACACAGGAACAAATTTCTCACCTGCTCAAGTGGCATTTGAATCAGACTGAATTAATGAACTTTGTTTCTCCTTTCAAGCCTCTTGCGGGTAGGGGGTAATGCCATGAAACTAACCAAAATGCAAGTACAAGAATTAAGGAAAACTGACAGCTTTAGATACTGAATGGTCAGTTTCTGAGTAACCTCAAAATTTTGGTTGCTCTGTCTAAAGATCTGAAATATAAGTGAGCTATAAATAATGGGAAAGAAAAGAATGAGAAAAGGAAAGAAAAAGTAGATTTATCTTTCATTTTTAATCTCAAACTTTACATGAAACTTTACATGCAGCTATGTAATATTACATTGATTACTATCAAATAAGCGACAAGAACAAGACATAATTCTCCATTTTCACAGTTAGATCCTGAGGTCTAAAGAGGTTAAGCGACTTTGTCAGCTGCAGTGTCTGCTACCTAGAAGAATCAGCATTAGAATTTAGACCTTATCTAATCTACCAGCTTGTATCTGCACAGCTCATGAAATCAGAGTAGACTGGACTTTTCCCATAGGCCCTGGTCAAGTTGGTATTAGGGAACAGAGCTGTTCTTTTTCTCCCAAGCAACTTGCTGACCTATGGATTTAAAGATTTGCTCAGCATCAGCTTTCAGTGTTGTCATTTGACCATAGTTTTGATCACATTTTTATGCTCACACAAATAATCCGGGTACTCTTTATTTGAAGATTTTATTTGTGTTAGCGATCATTTCAGTATGTCACATTAATGGACAGAGTCTATAGGATCTATTTCTAGTCACATATGTAGTGTGAAAAGGTATCAGGAATACCTGATTTTTAATATTTCCTCATATCATACTTTCTGCCAGCCAACTGACTTTGAGGTTGTAACTGTAATTTTATATTGGCCCTCTTCCAAATAGCTTTTATTAGACTACCTTAGAGTGCTATTAATCATCTGAACTTGTTAGATAGCAGATTGAGTCCTTTTTTAAAAAATCTGGGTTCTTATAATTAAGATGCATTTCCATTGTTTTATTCCATAAACAGCTAATATTACTTTAGATACACGTGATAACTTGTTAGGAGAGTACAGGTCCTCCCTGTCTTGAAACTCAATTCCTTATGCATTGTCCCCTTCATTTTTCAAAAATACAGATGTTTTATTCTGAAAGTTCTCGAACATACCCCAGACTGGAGAAAAGAAAGGGCACTGCGTACCTGTTGTGTAGCTCCACAGTCAACTCTTGGCCCTTTTTGCTTTTACTCTCTGCTGTAATATAGTTCAACGCTAACTCCAAGCATACTTCATTTCACCCTTACGTCCTCTGCTGTATACTTCTAAACTCTGTAAGAAGGGGCGGAGCGATAGCCCAGCGGGTAGGGCGTTTGCCTTTGCGCTGGCCCATGCCGGCCCATGCCGGCCCAGGTTTGATCCCCAGCATCCCATATAGTCCCCCGAGCACCGTCAGGAGTAATTCCTGAGTGCAGAGCCAGGAGTAACCCCTGAGCATTGCCGGGTGTGACCCAAAAAGCAAAAATAAATAAATAAATAAATAAATAAATAAATAAATAAATAAATAAATAAATCTGTAAGAAACTTTTAAAAAAGTATCCCAATGAAATCCTCAAAATTAAAATGGCTTCTTCATATCGCTGAATAATTCCTCCCTTGTAAACTTTAACTTCAAATAAAATGGACTTGAAGGTGGGATTGTTTGAAATTGATCCATTTGCTTGCACCAGTTCACCTGTAGACAGTCCCACGATCTAAAGTGATCTCTGCTCTCCGACCATGCCATTTGACGTTGTCTACCAACCATTCTCCTCTGTTTTCCTATAAAACAGAAATTGCCTCTGAGATCTTGATTGCATCCGAACGCAGAGTGACGGTGCTTGCTTGCCATATTACATCCCTGCAGGACGCACAATTTCCGGTCGGGCTGCTCTTCTGGCTGCGCTGAGGCTTATGGGTGTGCAGGAGCTGACCTGCCACCTCACTGCTCAGTTCTCCTCTAGCCCTTTACTAAGTGGTTTCAGCCCTTGCTGATTTTTGTCTCGGCTGGTTTCTTCATTAGGGTTGCAAAATGGTGGTTTTAAGCACTTTTCTCGCCCTCTGTATTCATTGAAATTCTTTTATAAACTAAAGCATTCATGCATTTCCTAGGGCTGTTTGGTTTCCTTGAAATGCAATTAGGAAAAGCCAGGTAAATTCTTTTTTTTTTTTTTTTGGTCACACCCTGCAATGCTCAGGGGTTACTCCTGGCTCTGCACTCGGGAATTACTCTTGGTGGTACTCAGGGGACCATATGGGATATCAGGGATCAAACCCAGGTTCGCCGTGTGCAAGGCAAACTCCCTACCCTCTGTGCTATTGCTCCGCCCCTAAATTCTTAATTATTCTTTAATTCCTCATTTTCAGAGTAGAGATTTAGTGCCCTTATTTTTTCTAATAAGGATTTTTATTTTTCGCTTTTGTCCATTATTATACATTATTAGGGTTTGTTTGGCTTATTTGATTATATAGTTAGCATGTTTCAATAAATTATCTTTTCCAATGTTCATATTGCCCCATTTTTTGGCTTCAGGAGCTCAATCATATTGTCTTCAGTGTCTTTTTGATGCTACAAAAAAGCTAGTCATTTTTAGCTTTCTTGCTTTTCCTTACTTTGTGCCTCTTCCCCTTCTCCCACTTCTCTTCTTTTTCAATTATTTTACACAAGGGTGTTTTACATAGATGCTTTTATCTCTCTTCAAATTGTGGACCACATACCATACCCCCACCATACTGGCAATGGCATTTCACCCTTTTGGACACGTTCCCATTCATGCACTCACATAGTCACTCTCTAGTAACCTCGGTTCTGCTTTCAGAGTCCAAGGATCTGTTTTTGTGGGACTGTGTGTGTTCCCTTGCTTTATTTATTTATATCTCACTTATTAGTGTACTCTCCAATATTTGTCTTGTCCTTTCTGTCTTATTTTGCTTAGAACGAGCCCTTCCAGTTCATTGTAACCCACATTGTAACAACAGACAAGGTTTCGCCTTTGCAAATAGCACCATAATATTCCACATCTTCTTTAACTTCTCATTTGTTGTCACGGGTTTTTTCTAGGTCCTGGCTGTAGTAAATAGCATTGAAATAATGAACATAGGTATATGCACAGCTTTTCAAATGAACATCTTCGTGCTCTTTGCATAGATAGTTATCTATCAGTTGTAACTTTTCTGCTCTTTAATTTCTGATCCTGTTCTCTCTCATCTTGTTTGTTTGGGTTTTTTTTTTTTCCTGCCTAATCATCTAAGCCATGGTACATGTCTTCATCTCATTTTGTATTTTCTGACTTAGTCTTGAAAAGTATGCATTTCTTTCAGTGAGGATTAAAATTCAGAGATATCTAAAAATAGTATGTGCTTTAATTTTCTTATTATATTTTCTTGGTTTGGTGGTCATACCTGCCTGTGCTCAGGGTTTACTCCTGGCTCTGCACTGTGGTCACTCCTGGTGGTGCTCGGGGGACCATATGTGGTACCAAGAAATGAGCTAAGCTTGGCCACATGCAAGGAAAGCACCTTACTTGTTCTGTCTCTTTGACCCCTATACTATACTTTTAAAAAAGAAAAATCATTAATTCATATATCACCCTTAATTCAAATTTAGCACTGTAGAGTGTTGATTATTTTACCTTGGGCTCCAGATTCTGCGTAGAACATTAACATGTATGTCATATGGTATATTTAAACATATTTCAAAATATTAATAATAACAGTGTAATGAGATTATTGGATAGCATTTTAGGTTTCTTTGCTGTTCTCCTTAGTTTATGTTCTACTAACAGTTAGCAATCAAAATGCCATCAAGCTAGTTAAAATAACTCAGCAGTGTGGTTATTTTCCCCCAATTGTTTTTTTGTTGAGGATCTTTCATTTTACTTTGTTTTCAATTTTTTTTAGTTTTATAAATATTGTTAATATGTAAAATAGTTACAAGATTTAAAAATAAAACTACACAACCTGCAAGATGCCTTACTGCAGTCCCTTTTACATTAGCAATTTAGACCTTTCGCTGCATTTCTTTCATTTAAGTGTATGCTGGATCTCCTATTTTTTCCCTATAAGACCTTTAGAATTAACATCTAGCTGTACAGTGAAGTTATGTTACTTTCTTAGTAAAGATTGTTTTAAATGCATAGATCCATTGAAATGGACATTTTACTCATGTTGAGTCTTACTGTTCAAGAATACCTTAGGTCTTCCATTTGTCACATTTCCTTTTGTGATGTTAGCGACTTGTCAGAGTTTTCCTCATATGGGATTTGTGTGGTTCTTACTAACATGCCGTTTGTTTTTCTTTTTTTACTTTAAACCTACCCACTGAATTGAGGGAAATAATCCTTAATGATTATATGACAGATTTGATGTTGAAACCAGACATGTGTTTATCGGTGACCAATCAGGCCAAGTAACCATCCTCAAACTGGAGCAAGACAACTGCAACCTCGTCCACGACGCTCAGAGGACACACAGGTGAGGCTGTCACAGTGAGATGCTTCCCACTGCACTCCCGGGTTCAGCTGTGCTGTGTGAAGGGCAACACGATCTAGCCTTGTGGAAAGATGCGTGTTACACTGAAGTGAGTCGGAATGGCCCAGCAGGATGCAAGGCTCAGCATTCTCTGCTTCACCACACACAAACCAGGAACAAGTTTGAAAATATTGATGACTTGGTTTTCTGTCATGGAACGTTGGGGAAGGGCAGTTTTCCTGAGTTAATGAGACTCTGAGGCCTAGGTAGCAATCTTGCAAACCCAAGAAGGCCAAAAGGGAAGCTCCCTAGTCTGGCCTCGCCATCCCAGGGGTGACAAGATGCCATGGAAGACAGTTCCCGCTTCCAAGACATATGGAACAAAATGTATTCACATGGGTGGTGAGGTTGGGCTACCCAAGAAACTTTAAGCTCCTCGTTACTTCCTTAGGGCTCCATTCAGCATCAGCTCAGGACTCCTTTATGTTACTGCTACAGCAATAAGATGCCATGCTTAGTTTTTTAAAGACTCAAATAACTGATGAGAAAGACTTGAGTAAATGATGGTGATGATTGGACAGATGATGATAGTAGTGGTCTTGGTGGTGGTGGTGCTTAAAATAAATAAAAAAAACTAGGAAATAATGAAATTTGTAACATGCTGTTGACCCTGGAAAATGAGCCCCTTGCTGCATTTGTGGTTCTAATATACTTTTGTGTCTTCCTAAGATTAGCACCCATTATTTAGTACAGAAGAAGGTTAATATTCAGTTTAGATGGCATGTAAGAACAAAAGTAGGGAATAAGAATGTAAAATTGATATAGATCATAGGGGTATTTCCCCAAAGCGGCAAAAAATGCTAAATGCTAAAAAGGGAAAATTGAATCATTGGTGGGTGAGGGATGTCGGGGAGCCACTGGAGTCTCCACGGTACCAGAACAGAAGTTCTCTTCTACCTCCGAGGCCGCCAAGGAATGGATGAAAACTCAAGTCTGGCACAGTTCCAAAAAGGCTTTTAATAGTACAAAATCTTTACCAACACAATCCAATATAATGGATTATAGCTCTGGTCAGAACTTAGACCATACATGAGGGCCCAAGTCTCCTACCAAAGAGGATCCCACCAGAGAGAGAGTCCTACCAAAGAGGGTCCTACCAGAAAGGAGTCCCACCAAAGAGAGGATCTCACCCGAGAGAGAGCCCTACCAAAAATGGGAGAGTACCTCAAGTCAGTCCCCTTATATACACCAAAGTAACCCTAACTTCAGGGAGGGTCTTGTCAATACCCTATTATAGGTATAAAAAGGATTATGCCAAGGACTAATCCCTTCTGAGATTTTCTCTTATGTAAAACACTGGAGGGAGAGAGAGAGTGAGGGAGGGAGGGAGGGAAGGAGGAAGTGGGAGGGAGGGAGGGTTGGTATAAAGTAAATACATCTTAATTTCATGGGTTTCATGTAATCTAGATGGTACTCACATGGTCCTTATTTATTAACTGCACCAGGGTGATTCTGAGTATCTTGTTCTCGGTATACTGAAAAGGTCACACACTTGCTGGAGGGCAAACTGTTAGATCCTTCCTATAATCTTAAATGATAGTCTCAGGGTAGCAGTCTCATGGTAAATTCTAACTGCCCCGCGCTGAGTGTAGTGGGTATAAAGAGGAGCTGTGCCCAATCTAGATAACATAGAAGTCTTAGTAGATATATAATAATAAGTCAGAAGTTACTCATTCAGAGTCAAGATGACTTCTGTAAATGCTACACCCTCCATCAGTGTTTACATAGAAGAGAGATCTCATTAGTATGAACCTGTCTTAAGAACATGTAAATTAAGTTGTGAGAGTGTATAAAACAGCAAAGCTCTCAAGCTAGCTAGGTCTGTCATCCAACAGAGGGAGGATTCATTTTTTTTAAATCTTAACTATCTGTTTGGGGAGGAAGAACACACAGAGGTACTTCCTGTGGAGAGAACTCATTCTGTCCCCATTAGATTTTGTTTTTCAGCATGATCACCCTGGCCACACCTGTCCTGGCGGTCACCCAAGCTGTCCTACCTCAGAAATCTTCAGGTTTTCAAAGCTGGTTTTAGTCTCTGTGTCTTTCAGCTCTGGAACCCTCGCTCCAACCCCTCTAGCTCTGGCTGAAAGTCTGGTCCTTCATCCCCTCGCCCCAGGGTCTCCACCTGATTGTCTTTCCTGTAGCACATCCATACACCACCTGTTTCTCTACTCCCTCGGGGACTTCCTCTTGCTCGGCCTCTGATTTGCTCTCAGGTGCTGAATGGGGATGTCTTTCTACTCCTCCCTGTTGGGAGTTTGTTCCTCAGTCTGACGCCCTGACGCTTCTCTTAGCCCCCACATAATCCTCCTCTCCTCAGCCTCTCTCTTCTCCTGCTTCTCCCAAGTTCCTGCTCTCCCCAGCCACCTTCCCACCATTCCTAGAGAAGAAAAAGAGGTCCCCATGCCTGCTGTGTTTGTCTGGTGTTTGTTTGTTTGTTTGCTTCTGCTTGTGTTTCTTTGGTGTTGGGGACTGCCTGGGCACCTAGGCAGTCTCTGGTTCTCTAAACCTCTTGAGGTTTCCCTGCACCCCTGTGGTCTTGGGCTTCCTTGCAGGGTCCATGGCTGTAGGCAAGATCCTTAATTCCTATACTGGCTCTGGCCCCTCAGATAAATGTATTTTAGAAGTTTCCTTCTTGCCCACCCCATATTTCTTCATTAGTGGACTGGCTTCTCCTGTGTCCTCCTCATCTTGCTTCCTGCCTGCTGTGGGGGTCTGCTGGCCTAAGGCCCTTTTTCTTGGGGGTGGAGGGAGAAGAGTGTTTGAATTTGGGGACCACATGCAGAGAATAGCTCAGAGGCTAGTCTTGGCTCTGTGCTTGGGACTGACCCCAGCCATGCATGTAGGACCATGGATGGTGCCAGGATTTGAACCAGGGTCGCAGCTGGCAGCCGCCTCCTACTTTACTCCTGCATTGTCCCGGCCCTGCCTCCCTTTGACCGCCTTGTTTTGTCAACTTACTGATATGTTTGGTTTTCTTGCCACTGTTAAAAGACACAAAACCCCACTCAGTCCCCATGTCTTAAAATGATTTCCACCTTACTTTCTAATTGTAATGTTTCTTCTTTTTGTCTGTAAATTTTTAGGTAGTGGTATATGTGTCTAAGACTTGCTGTGTTGAAGCTTCCTTCAATGGCTATAGGAGTGCAGCCGCCACCACTGTCCCTCCCAGACCACTATCATCTAATGAAAAGGGGGTGTTGGCTGTGTGCATTGGACACTGGCTGCCCTGCCCTCCCTGCTCTCCCTGCCCCAGCCCCTGACCACCACCTTTGCATTTTCTGCCTCTGTTCCGACTTTCACTGGCACCAGTACAGTATTGGCGGTTTTGTAGCTGGCTTATAACACTGAACATAATATCAGATTGTGGCAAGTGCTTTGTTTCTTAAGAGTGTCATTTTCTCAGCTGCTTCAAACCATCTCTGTTTGTTGTCCAGCCACCTGCAATTTGGCGTGTCTCTATCACCGTACTGAAATCGCTTCCCTGAGGTGGCCAATGATCTGTAGTTGCTAAATGCAGTGGATGTTTTCAGTTTCTTCCTATGGATCCTTTCCTCGGCATTATCATCCCTTCATGCTGTCTCTGCCCTCCCTCTAGCTTCTGTTCCCCTTCCTTCCCAGCTTTTCTTCTACATGTGTCTTTCCCGTTGTCCTTCGTGCGCAGAGGCTAGGCTAATCTTCTCTGTATCGCTCCAATTTCAGTATGTGTGCTGCTTCCCTCTTCCCTTTCTGCTCCTTTTTGCTATGGGGAGGATGGCAGCTTACTGGCTTGGTTACATTGGCCACATATAGCACATTCCTGCCCCAGGCGAGCAAGGCAGGTACTCTAGACTGGAATTGTCTCTGCCCTTTCTCCTTCATCTTAGAGGGAGGACTTCTGATGTCACTCTAGGTTAGGACAGATAAGCAGAATAACTGTTCACGGCAAATTCTGACTGTTGTGCTTATACAGGGTTGCATGGTTACACTAATAGTGTGTAAATTTGTTGGAATAACGCCAAGTATGAGTGTACCACACACATGGCAGAGCCTGGCAAGCTACCCGTGTCGTATTTGATATGCCAAAACCAGTAACAATTATAGACCTCATTCCCATAACCTGAAGAAATGGCTTGAGGCTCTTCATGTTCCTGGAGCAAGCAGATACCCTTGGGCTACACTAGCATGTGACTAGACATATGGAGATGTTACTGGTGCCCACTCAAGCAAATCGATGAACAACGGGAAGACAAATGATGCAAGTAATACAAGTGATTGTCCTTCGTGATATTTCCCGGACCCTCCTCTCTCGCTGTATGTTCTCCTGGTTGGTCTCCACTATTACTCCCCATGTCAAGGCAAGACAGGGCTGAGCTTGTGCTAGGCTAATGAGGTGTCCTGGACGGGTGGCAGGTTCTGGTCATTGCCACCCCACCACCACCACCACCCGACAGACTCTCAGAGGCTGGAAAACTTCACACATCACAACCACAGCCACTTTCAAGGTCTGTGAAAACCACAGCTCACCAGAGCCCCACCCGACAGAGAGAGTCGAAGTTCAAGTTCAGGTATGCGGGACTCAGCAATCAAATCCACCAGGCTTCCCACTGGGGCCCCCTCCCCCCAACTCAGTGCCCTCCGACAAGGCCTGGTGGGCCCGCCCAGAACTGCTGCCAGCTAGGAACCAGGGACAGAGACACAGGACCAATCTGCTGCCAGTTCAGCTTGTGCTAGGCTGATGAAATGTCCTGGAAGGGGGCAGGTTCTGCTCCTTGCCTGTCCCCAGACAGACTCTCAGAGGCCAGAAAACCTCATGCATCACAACCACAACCACTTTAAGGTCCAGACCCCACAGCTTGGCAGAGCCCATCACCCCCATACGCGCAGGCGCACAAAGCCCATGTGATATCTCAAAACCTGGTGTATTCATCTAACAGGTATCCCATCACATTTTATAGAAACAAAGTGTGTGGGCAGTGTGTGTAGTCTGGGGGACCACCTCGGTAATTCCTATACGGTGGGCTCAAATGGCATAATGGAGATTTGAGGATCTCCATTGACTTTTGTCTAACACCATGTTCATCGACCATATATAGAGAAGTAGCTCCAACAAGCATTATGAATAGATTATTCTGTGTATGAATAGGAAAAGCTCAAATAGACGAGATAACTGTGAAATAAGTGTTGTCAGTAGCTGTAGTGATGGTGTGTCTTGGATTATCAGTAGAAAACCACTGTGTTATGGAAACCCAAAAAGTGAGTCTAAGAACAGAAATTGGCCAGACTCCCGCACATCAACCCAGGAAAAAAAAGGCATGACTTTATCATTGCCGCTTCCTTATATGAGCGGTAATGATCAACATAATTGATGCCACTATGTGAGCAGGCATCAGGAGGGGGATGGAGGGTGGGAGGGAAATGCAGGTCTCTGGTGGTGGTGGGAGCACACTGGTGGTGGAATTTGTGCTGAACGATGAATCTTTCTAGCAACTGTACTGTGAAAAATTTTGTACTTTGTAAATCATGGCGTTTAAATCATTATTTAAAGAAAAAAGTAAGAAATAAAGGCAAAGCCGTTGTCCTTGGAGCCCACTGAATGAGTTAGCAGCTAGCAGCAGTTACAGTACAGGTTGGGAAGGGCAGGGCATGAGGCAGCCAGCACTGCCCAGCACTCGGATGGACCCTGCATTAAGGGGAGACCTGCCTAGGAAACGTCTTCCAATGGTGTCAAGATACTGAGGTCTCTGGGGAGAGTAAATGTCGATTTCATAAGATACAGGAAAAGCCCCTCCAGGCTATGAAGAACAGGTTGGTTCAAGACACGGAAATTCACTCTTGGGTCACCAAGCGACTCTTTGATCTCCAACACCGAGTCTGAGGTGAATGGAGGGCGGAGATGAGAAGCAAGTGCTGCGTCAGTGAGAAACCAGGAAAGTTGCTAACAGTTAACCTCATTGGGTATTTTAAGAATTGTAGCTCTAGAGAGTGTCAGTGGGAAGCCAGTGGGAAGCTGCCCCTTGAAGTGTGGCGGTGACAAGGTAGAAGTGAGGGCTAATGGGATCATGGAAGGTGAGGGTTTGATGGACCCAGGGTCCCATTTTGGTGGTGAGCACTCACAGTCTGATGGCAGATTGGATGGTGGGCAGGTTTGATTTAAACAGAGAGCTCTTGGCCTAGCCTTCTAGTTCTTTAGGAGAGAGGTGTTTGCAGTATGTGTGTGTGTGTCTGGTAGGTGCTTTGAGTTCTGGATTGTTGCTTCCCCAAAGGTTAATTAGCTGCTTCTTACCTCTCTGTGTTGAACCAGCTTCTATGTATGTGGGCCTGGGTTTTCTTGTGTATTAGTAATATAAAATGTTATCATGGCATTGTATGCTTCTCATCTTTTTTCAAGAGGTCAAAGATTTTTTATATGATTTTATCATGAAAAATCTTTGAGAAAGATACATAACATTGGAAAGCTATTAACTAATGAAGACAAATGTAGCGGGTATTTGACCTGCTATTATCCCAAGACTTAGTTTACCCATCACCACTCTGGCTACAGCCCATCTCATTTAAAGCTAGAACAAAGGCATTTAAGAGCTTCCCTGATGATTAAAATGTACTTTCTAGGGACAGAAAGATAGTACAGAAAGATAGATGTTTGCCTTGCATGTGGTCAAACCCAATTTCTTCTCAGCACCGTATATGGTTCCCTTTAGCTCTGCCAGGAGTGTTCCATGAGCACAGAGCCAAGAATAAGCTCTATTTAGTACCACATTCGTATTTTTGTAAATGTGGGCTAGTGATGTAATCAACCTAATAGTCACATCCAGAGGCCAAAGCATAACAGTTGCTAATCCATGGGGATTTAGACCAGTTTTATGTTCTTATGCTCCCTCTGCTGGTTTTGCTGCTAGAGCTAAATGCCATACGTCATTGTCCTTTGCTATTTCTGCAGAAACTGGAATGCTTTTCTATCAAAAAAGCCATATATTGATTTTAACAAAGGTTGGAGGTGGTTTGAGATCAGATTGTGACCACTGTAAATTCAGTATGTCAGTGAAATTTATTTTTCTTTTACTTCCAAAAATTTTTTAGTATTACCATATTGGAAGAAGAGAACTTGAAAATAAACCCATCAAAGATCCTAATTAATAAGAAATTAGGTTTGTTTGTTGTTCAGGCTTGTTTGCTAACTATTAGGAGACCAGTTGGAAATAACAGTATAACTATAACAAAAATAACCAAAGGAATAACCTTTCGAGGAGTTACACGCTTGAGGATCTTTGTTGACTTTTTTCTAACACCATGTTCATTGACTATATATATAGAGAGAAATAGCTCCAACAAGCATTATAGAATAGATTATTCAGTATATGAATAGGAAAAGCTCAAATAGACATTGAGATAAATGTGAAATAAGACGCCTCTCTCTCGGTTTCCCATTAAGTTTAGTTTCCCAGTGTATAGAAGAGTTACTTTGACACCATACTATGTACTAGTGTGCAGTAGTACAGTGTGTTGGTTTGTTTTGGTTTGGGGCCAAACCCAGCAGTGCCCAGGATTTACTCCTTGCTCTATTCTCAGGCCACCCCTGGCAGGGATTGACGGACGGGGGAATGCTAGGGATCAAAGCTAGCTCGGCCATGTACAAGGCAAGCATCCTCCCTGCTGTACTAATGCTCTGACCCCTATGGTTTAAAACTCCACTGCCCATATAGTAAATGAATGTGACACAGGCACAAAGTGGACACGTGTGGGAAAGATGGTGGCCTGGTTGACAAACCTTCCAGTTTATAATTAAAAACAAGAAAAATTAAGTTGCTTGAAAATGCATCAAATGAGGCATGCCTCAATCTAGATGACTAAAACAAGCATATTACTTGCTCTTCCTTGACTTCTAGACCTGAAATACAGGGGTTAGTCCAGTGATCAGAGATAATGAATGTAACATGATCGAGCACAAAGGCTGCTTTGGAGAGAAAAGCACCAGGGCTTCCCTTGTTCAATGCCAAAGGGAGATGTCCGAGAAAGTGTTTAAACAACACCTGAAGGATTGTATTGAAAATCCTGGCTGTACTACAGGAATAAAGTGTAGAGTGTGAACATGTGAGCACTTGACATGAGGTTAGAGGGCCTGAGTGGAAAACCAGGGCAGGGGGAATACAGGTTGGCGCTCTAGACTGTGTTAAGAATTTTGAGCATTATTCTTAGGGGGTGGGAAGCTAGTGATAAGGTTCTAGAGAAGTAAAGCAGAGTGGTGCCTCAGCTTCCATGTAACTGATCGCTTTGGCAGTAGTGGGTGGTGGGTTGAGTGGGAACAAGATTAGACGTGGGGGAGACCCATTCAGAAGCTGCTGTTTGTCTGCACTGGGGACCGGCAGTGGACTACGAAGAGAGAGCAGGGTGTCGAGAGCTCTCGAAATGGGGAGCAAACAGCTCTTGGTGGTTGGAGTAAAACTAGCTTCCGGGTTTTTGTTTGGAGATTTGGGTGAGTAGTGATGCCAGTTACTGAAACCAGTTTGGCTGGGGGCAGTGGAGCAGGTTGGGGAGAGAATATCAGCATGCTTTGAATGGAGTATTTTGATTCCAGAGGCCTGGTGGCCCAAGGACTTCCCTAGGTGACTCTTGGTCAGCAGCCTTCAGCTACATCTTCTGCTGCTCCTCGCAGGGTGTGATGTGTCTGTTTTGGTTGGTTACCAGCTGACATTCTGGTAAACACCAGGTTGGTAAACCCTGGTTTGTTGATAACTCCACATAACCATAGCCTTTTACAGGCAGCGCTAGAAATATTTCCAAAAATATTAGCTTGCTAATCTTCTTGGTATAATAAAATGTGAAAAATATCATTAGTTTTGGAGTTAGTTTTCACACTTAGGTGCCTTTTTCACTGAACTGGAAATGCCAACAGATTTCATATGGTGATCTTAGAACCGTGAAATGACGAGAAAAATCAAGTAAGTGAAATCAGGTAAGGGACATTGCTAGTTGGGATATTATGCCACCAGTGAAAGTTAAATGGCAGCAGAGATAGCACCGGGTCACAGTGTGTGCAGGCATACACCCAGTCAGGGTTCTGTCCCTGGCACCACGTGTGCCCAGAGCAAGCCAGATGTCGCCTGAAGGCACTGGCCCACCAGGGTGGTCCTATTTGCTACCACAGGGCTGAGCAGCATTTTTTTTCTCAAAAACAACTTTTATTCAAAGAATACAGGAACACATTTTGCCTATAATGTTTTATTTAACAATAGCTTGGTTTCTAGCAAGAACAGCAAACAGTTATGTGAGCACAAAACAATGTTTATACATTATTGCTTTATCTAGGTTATTCTTTGTAGCAACATCCTTCAATCCCATGAAAACATTTTTACTTTATCCATTGTCATGTAGGGGTTAATCTTTCTAGCTTAGTAACAAACACCAAGGTTTAGCTTCCCTCTTTTTTTACACCAAGTTATTTTTTTTAATTTTTTAATGTTTTATTATGCTGCCGTGAGATATATAATGACAGAGATGTTCATGTTTGGGTTTCGGCCATACAGTGTTCCAGCACCCATTCCTCCACCAGTGCCCATTTCCCACCACCAATGTCCCCGATTCCCTCTCCTCTCCCTTAGCCTGCCTCTATGGCAGGTTCTTTTATCTCTTTTCTCTCTTTCTCCCTCCCTCCCTCCCTCCCTCCCTCCCTCTCTCTCTCTCTCTCTCTCTCTCTCTCTCTCTCTCTCTCTCTCCCCTTCTCTTGCACATTGTGGATTGCAATATATACGCTTAGAGGTTATCATGTGTATCTTTTTGCCTGTATTTAATGCTCAGTTCTAGGCTGGTATTATCCCTTTCGACAATTATTAGCACACTGTTCCCTTCTCTGTCTTACCTAATCTCTGACTCCCATGCATTTGTGGTAGATTCCACCTTTGACAAGACCTCCTGATCCATGTTTTGCCTGGCCTTGGATATTGGTATCACAAGTGATATATATATATATATTGTGATACCAATATCCAATATAACAAATATGTGTATATATATACATTTATGTCATGCAATATAACATAAATGTATATATATTTATGTCATGCAATATAACATAAATGTATATACATTTATGTCATGCAAATAAATGCAGTCATTCTATATCTGTCTCGCTCCTTCTGGCTAATTTCATTCAACATGACCCACTCTATGTCCATCCATTTATAGGCAAATTTCATAACTTCGTTTTTTCCTAACAGCTGCATAGTATTCCATTGTGTAGATGTACCAAAGTTTCTTTATCCAGTCATCAGTTTTTGGGCAGTCTGGTTGTTTCCAGATTCTGGCTATTGGGAATAGTACTGCTATGAAAATGAAAGTGCAGATGGTGTTTCTGCTGTGTGTTTTTGGCTTCCCAGGCTATATTCCCAGGAGTGGTATGGCTGGATCAAATGGGATTGAGCAGCATTTTTAACTATAACAAAAATAACGAACGGAAGACCTCTTCTGAGAAGTGACACATTCTGTAATTTAGGACATAAGGCATCCTGTTCTCTGGCCTGAGCACTGGGCCACAGTCCCAGTCGGCTGAGTAGCACCAGAAATGGATCCTGGTTCACCTTAGTTCTGAAAAATATTTAGATTTTTTTAAAATTTTTTATTATAACACCGTGAGATATGCAACTACAAAGATGTTCATGTTTGGGTTTCAGTCATACAGTGTTCCAGCACCCATCCCTCCACCAGTGCCCATTTCCTACCACCAATGTCCCCAGATTCCCCCCCCCCCCCAGCCTGCCTGTATGGCAGGCACTTTGCCTCTTCTCCCTCTCTCTCTCCCTCTCTCTCCTCTCTCTCTCTCTCTCTCTCTCTCTCTCTCTCTCTCTCTCTCTCTCTCTCCCTCGTCTGTCTCTGTATCTCTCTCTCTCTTCCTTCTCACACAGTGTGGCATGCAATACATACATTTAGAGGTTATCATGTATATTCCTTTGCCTATGTTCCATGCTCAGTTCTAGGCTGGTATTATCATTTCCAATGATTGTTAACACACTGTTCCCTTCCCTGTCTTACCTAACACACTTGTGGTAGATTCCACCACTGTCAAGACCTCCTGATCCATATTTTACCTGGCCTTGGATATTGGTATCATACTATATTTTTATATCCCGCAAATAAATGTAGTCATTCTATATCTGTCCTTTTCCGTATGGCTAATTTCACTCACCATGATCCTCCCCATGTTAGATGGTTTTTTAAACTTAAATATAAAAACCAAATATTTAAATTTATAGTATACATACTTTTTTATAATTACAGAGCCTTATTTTTTAAGAATGTGTATGTTGACAGTCTTGGTATAGATTGAACAGAGAGCAAAGGCAGGGAGAAGCATAAAATAAAACAATGAGAGCAGAAAGATGGAGGAATCTGAAGTGTTGTGAAAAGAGAGGAAAGGATTTTTTTATACCTTGGAAACCTCAGCTGTTGCATCCACTGGATCCTGTGGTCTGAGCCAGTTCTGAGGGGGCGAGAAGGATGTGGTGGGTTGGACAAAGCGTGTGGGGCTGAGGCCGGATGTGCTCAGGAGAAAGGGCTGCTGATTGGTGGACACTGTCTGCTGGCCGGGAGACGGAAGGCTGCCACTGGCCATGTTCTTCCCGCTTCTCTCTCCCCAGCCCACACTCTGCCTGGTGCCTCCACAGTAGAGACTCCCAAACTTACTGGACCTTCACCTCCTTTTCAGAGAAAACATCACTCGGCACCTCGCAGCCGCACCTAAGGCTGCACGGAAAGCACCACTTTCCTCATCCCTTCTCCATTCCACACGTACTATAGCTGAAACAAATCTCGTTAATTGTCATTATAGCACCCTGTTTTCTTAGCTGAAAAGTGGCATAAATATAGATGTCTGTTGTCTTCTTTTGTACTTGATCTTTTTCACATAATAGTATTTTTTCTGAAAGCACTTATATCCTCCCAGGAGATCCGCACAGTGTTTCAAAGCTACACAGAATTCAGCTACACCATCTCAAAGAACTTGTATGCACATACCAGAGTTGATTTACCCACTTACTTGTGTGACCATTTGCAGTGTCTTCAATATTTTGAAGTGTTAGACAATGCTGCAATTAAAGCCTTTTTACATGCATAATTTTGCATTATGTGATAGGAATGGGAACAGTATCTTTAAGGTAAATTCGAGAAGTAAGATTACTGGATTGAAAGCCCAGTGCCTCTATAGTTTTGTAGGAAATGATCTCCATCCATTTCACGGGTTTACGTTCTCGTTTCAAGGTATTTATTTATTTGTGGTTTTTGAGTCACATCAAACTATGCTGGAAGAGTGCTGCCAACTTTGTATTCTGGGGTTGCTCCTTGGGTGCATGTGGTGGCAGAGATTGAACCTGGGGCTCCTACATGCAATGCATGTGCTCTGGTCTCTTGTGCTCTCTCTGCAGTCAGTGAGTCACCCTTTTAACTTTTCCAACCAAGAATTTTGAGGTGATTTTTGCTAGAATGATGGCTTCAGAGGAGGTGAGAAGGGCTTAGACTCTAAGTATAATTTCTAGGAAAAACTAATTCCGACTATATAAGAGGTTGCTTGGGAAGCCAGACCAGGAAAGTTCTTAACTGATTCTTTTTTAAATGTTAGCCTTAATATTGGAAGTATAAACTAGTAACTTTACAGTTACTAGTTTGGTTTATGAAGTTATTGATAACTTTTGCTATCCTATTTATCCAGAATTATGTATAACATTCTAGTAAATATTTGGCACTGTAGTAGGTAATGCCATAAATGATTCCCAGCATTCCAGTGATCTGCTGCAGCAGTTGTTTTTCTGACCCATGTACAATACGCACTGAGGTGTGGGTGTTACTGATTTACACTAAGTGGTGAATCAGGCTTCAGTCTCATAGAATGTAGTTTCTCTGTTCTCTGGAGGAAGAAAAAATGGAAAAGGGACTCCTTGACTGCCTTGACCTAGAAAGGATGCAAATTATGTCCCCATACTTATCCAGAGCCTGACTGGAAGCAGGGAGGAGGGGAGAAGAACCCCAGAGTCTGTCACTGGGTGAGGAGGCATCACAGCTAGGGTTGAGTGGCTTCCCTAGGAGCTCACCAGTCCCCTCCCATTGTTGAAACCAGTCTCAGGTCCAACATTCAAGAAGAATTAGTAAATGGGGTCCCACGGATCAGCCTCTTTCCCGAGACCACTGTTCGGAAGACAGGGATGGGACTGAGAATAGCGGGGCAGGTGATGAACTAACTCTACCAAAGCTGTTTCCCACAGCTGAGAACTGGCTTCTGTGGAAGTCAGCAATACTCCAAACACTGCAGGACAAGTCCTGTTTTTCTAAAAAGCTACAATCAAGGTGTTGAACAGCAAAGAAAAAAGAAATACTTCGCTTGAAAGTTTCACATAAGCATAAGGAGGCCTGAACAGCGAGATTTGTGGTTGACAAAACTGAAAATGATCGTTGTATTGTCATCTGTCCTGCAGCAGACAGCATTGGAGTCTCTTCCACTTGAGGGGACGGGGTGGGGCGAGGGGAGGAGGGAAGGGGAGCCACAGGGGGTGGTGCTGTGTGCCCAGGGAGGTGGGGTCTCGTCCCTTGGGGACGGGAGTCTAGACCACAGAATGGTGTGCAGGGACAGGAGGAAAGTATGACGTCTGATCCCGAAGAGAAGGGCTTTTTCCCCTTTGCGTCTGGATCCAAACATCTTGAGCTATTTACACAAAGGAAACTTTGCTAAAAGCTTTTAAAATGCAGCTCTTCATTACAGCCATTGGGAATCTAAATAAGAAAATTTTGATTCCAACAAATAAGCTATTTTAGGTTCTTTCAGGCCTATGGGAGACTTCAGCTTGCTCTTCAGGCCTGTGTTCTCCCTTGAACACGCATCCCACTTGCTTGTCTCGATGTTTCTTTGCCTGTTTCCACTCTGGAGAAGCCTGTGTTCTCTCTCAAACATGCATTTCTCTTTCTCTCTCCTCACTTCTTCTAAATAAGTTTCGATAAAAGCTACCTTGCTTTACACACCCACATATAGATTTTCAACAGTGTGAGAAATGAGTATTTCTCACCTACTCTGTCAGCTTTTCATATAGAAAACATTATTCTCGTTGTCAGGATGCACATGTGATGTATAATGAGACTTTCAGAGAGGAGAATATGTCCCTGTTTTATAGCCACGTCAATAGAAAAGTGCTGGACGAGCCCATGTGGGACACACGACACGGCTCAGGTGCGTGTGCGGCAGCTCTGAGCACTTCTTTAGGTAATACATTTGTCCCTGTTTCACAGTTAAAAGAGCATCATTTCCCCAGAATCTGTCGACTCCAGTTCCCAAAGAGACAAAATCAACTTTAAACTCTGGGATGAACACCTCATGATAATCTGACATTCAAGAAAAAAAAAAATCTAATTGATTTTTTTTTTTTAATTTTAACTCCATTTCTTGTTTCTTTTTGTTGGGTAGGAGCCAGGAGGCAGCAGTTAAGAAAAAATATGGTTAATATCCCTAGAATTATGTCTTTATTTGCAGGTCAGTTAATTGCTCTCTTCATTTGCCTTTGGTCTTATAGTAATTGATTTTATGGTTCATTAAACTTGAGGGAGATGGGCTAAGAGGGCGAAAGTTGTATTTATAGAGCCTCTTTGGTTGACTTTGGGAACTTCCACGCTTACTCTTTCAACAGCACGTTTTGTATACCCAGAGCTAACTGCTCTTGCTCCCAGCTCCTCAGCGTGCACTTGTGTGGTGACCATGGGGTCACTTTGTGATGACTGTCCTGTGTGTCCTCTCAGGTGGGGTGACTGCTCTCTGCTGGGATCCTGTGCAGCGAGTCCTGTTCTCTGGCAGCTCAGATCACTCTGTTATCATGTGGGACATCGGTGGAAGGAAAGGAACGGCCATTGAGCTTCAAGGACACAAGTAAGGATGCTGGTGCTTGTAGATACGTGGGGAGAGAGTCCCAGCGAGGGCTGGAGCTCAGGCGCCAGCTCTGTCCCCAGGCAGAGTCTTAACAGGGGAAGAAACTGGGCAGAGAATGGCCTCTTTGATTTAGACGCAATCATGGCTCTGTTTATTTATTTATGCCCATCTTATTCCACCAAGGAATTGAAAGTGCTTTCAAAAACCCATAAAATAAAATCATAGCAGCCGGGAAAAAAAAAGGTAAAAAATTAAACTCAGGTTGGAAAACTTTGCGAATGAGAGGGGGGAAAGAAGAGTTTAAGCCGTGAAGGTCTGAAGAATTTCGGTAATTGAGTGCAAATGTGGCATCAAGATTCCTGGCAGCTCAGTGGCCTTCTACAGTACGTTTTGTATTTCACCAAATATTTATGGAGTGCTTGCCTTATTATGTTAGGCTCTTCTTCCTGGGGATGGTGACTTGTCGGGGCTGAGAGGAAGAGCAGAGAGCGCCTTTGTGGCCTGGGGCCGGTCTGCACCTGAGGGCACACTAAAGGGAGCAACTGGCCAGCAGGCCCCGGCCCTGTCTCTGGAGCCGCAGGTGCATATACTAAAAAGCATCCCCTCAAGACACCACCCAGTCAGGCTGTGGAGAAGAGTTGCAGATCTGCTGGAGAACTCCAAAAGTAATGTGAATTGCTTTTAACTTGCAAAGTGTGCAGAAGGATGATAGGAGTGACTTCAGACAACCTTAAGTAAATGTCACCGTGCTCCTGTGAACTGTCTTTAAGCTGTGTGAGCTTTTCTTAGAATTCTGCCTGAAACACAGGTCTTAAAATACCCTTCTAAGTGGGTAAGTTTGTCCGGAGCAAATAGCTCAGGATCCCTGAATATGAACTCCGTTGTTAGGGGACCTGCAGCCTAGTAACTATTTCAGTGTTAGGTTTCTGTTTTAGAGGTATAAGATTGAGCCGTTCTTTCCCCCTCGGCAGGCGCGTCTCTGGGGTCGTACCTGGCCTTACTCAGACGTATCAGCTCAGGATCAGAGTTGTTCCCACGTGTGTATCGCCAGTGATAATGGGGTGCACATAGAGACCCTGTTCAAGAAGTTGACAGCATTCCTCTAAGTAAAGAAAGACGCCAGGCACGTTCCTACTGAACAACATTTAGTTAGACGCCAGCCACATTCCTACTGAACAGCACTTGCCAAGTACTGATCTGCCAAGTCCTCCTGCCACTGCCGAATCCCAGAAATGAGTAGTAGGTTTTGAATGAAGATCAGCAGTTTGTCGGACTCATCAGTCCTGCAGGACTCATTGTCTAGCAGGTGGTAAAAGTGTCAGCAGTCTGCAGTGGCAGTGCCACGGACAGTACACACCATGCTTTCAGGAAAACTTGTTCCCAGGAGACTTAAACCTGGGAACAAGTCTGGTGCAAGTTTCTCAGTGGCTTGCTTTAGAAGAAAATAAAACCTATAAAGTTGAGAGGCCAGAGAGATGGTTCAGGGCTTAAGGTACGTGTTTTGCTTGCAGCTGACCCAGGTTTGATCCCCAGCACCGCACAGGGTCCCCCTGAGCATGCTTAGGAGTGATCCCTAAGCAGAGAACTAGGAATCCTGAGCATTGCGAGGTATGAACCAGAAACAAAACCCAAAAATCAAAACAAGCTATAAAGTTGAGATAAAAGCCTCTCAGTGCCAAAGAAATGAAAGCTAAACTAATAGACTGCCAGTTTCTAAGAAATACAAACACGGTCTTTTTTAGAAAACAGAACAGACTGTACCATCCTGGTAGGATCAAAGGCAGGGGGGTTTAGACTGTGAATTAGGGGCCTCTAGCCAGAAGTGGCTGTATAGAGGCATCAGAGCAGAAGGTCTCTGCCAGGCCCTTTATATAATTCAAGCACAGTAAAGAATGCTGAGACGCCACCTTGCCACCAGGGCTAGACTGGGCCGGGTCATGCTGGTGTCACACAGCCAGGAGGAAACATCCTCTCAGCCAGTGTCACTGACAGAGTGGGAGGGGAGTTGCCTGGCGTGGAGCCAAGGAGGCCACTGCAGCTGCTCCAGAGTAAGAAGATGGGGTTTGGGGCTACTGCGGCTGCTCCAGAGTAAGAAGATGGGGTTCGGGAAAGACGGCTCCAGGCTCCCATAAACAATAGGAGACAGCCTGGAGTTTGGGAAAGAGGGCTCCAGGCTCCCATAAACAATAGGGAGACCGCCTGGGGTTCGGGAAAGACGGCTCCAGGCTCCCCACAGGACAGGGAGACAGCCTCTGGCTTCCTTCTCAGCCACTGTTCCTTTGCCTAAAAAATTGAGCACAGCTTAATTCTTCTATTCCCCTATGATTTTGTCAGTTTGTGAAGCAGACAGATACCTGCACTTCATCTTAAATAGTCCTAGGTCAGAGGAGGTCAGATGCCATTTTTTGATGGAACGCCCAAGGTGTCATCTTCAAAGACCCCACTGGTGGCTGAAGACCCGAGCACCGTAGTCAGTTCAGCAGAGACAGCTTTGTTGGTGTCTGTTGAAGAGACCCAGATGAGGGGTGCAGAGATGGGAGTGACCGGCCTATGTACAACCTCCCCACCCCACCTAGGACGGTCCTGCTTACTTTGTTCTTTTGGGAGGGAGTTTTGTTTGTTGTTTGGAGGCCACTCCCCACTATGCTCAGGACTGCTCCTGGCTCCGTGCTCACTCCTGGTGGGGCACAGGAAACCATGTGTGGGCTGCTGGGGATGCGAGCCTGGTCGACAGCATGCAAGGCAAGCACCTCAGCCTCTGTACATTCTCTCCAATTCGTTTCTGCATCAAGAGCCAGAGTTTCTCCTCGGAGCCAGAGGCTGCAGTCAAATCCCCTGCAGTCCCTAGCTGCCTGCTCCCCAGGTGCCATAGTGACCAAAGTTGCAAATCAGGTACCAAAGTGTCGGGGAACGCTGCGGGGTCCCCGACAGTGTCAAGACAGAGGTTCTCTTCTACCTCCAATGACGCAGGGGAGAACAGATGAAAACTCACGAGTCGGTGCAGTTCCAAAAAGGCTTTTAATAGTACAAAAGCTCTTCCACAGCACTCCAATATAATGAACAAACTTTAGCTCTGGTCCGAACTTAGACCATACAAAAGAGCCTAAGTCTCCCACCAAAGAGAAAGGATCTCACCCGAGCTGAGTCCTACCCAGAAGAAGGAGCAAAAGGCCAAAGAGCAAAAGCCAAAAGCCAAAAGCCGCAAGGCTGAGGAGCCAAAAGCCAAAAGCTAAAAGGCCCAAAAGGCAAAAATGAAGGGGCCTCAAGTTAGCCCCTTATATACACCAAAGTAATCCAACCGGGAGGGTCATGTCAACAAAGAACTCTAAACAGAGTGTAGTGCCACACCCTATTGCAGGTATAAACAAAGGTTATGCCAAGGTCTAATCCTTTCTACCAAGATTATCTCTTATGTAAAACACTGGAGAGAGAGAGGGCTGGTATAAAGTAATACATCTTAACTTCATGAGCTTCATGTAATCTAGATGGTACCCACAAGGTCCTTCTTATTATTATCTGCACCAGAGTGATTCTGAGTATCTTGTTCTCGTGTACTGAAAGGGTCACACTCGCCTGCTTAGAGCAAACTAGTATGATCCTTCCTATAGTCTTCTTATAGTCTCAACGTAGCCAGGGGCGGTAGTCTCCTGGTAAATTCTAACTGTCCCACGAGTGGGTATAAAGAGGAGCTGTGCCCAATCTAGAAAACATAGAAGTCTTAGATGTATAAGTCAGAAGTTATTCAATCAAGGTGACTTCTGTAACTGCCACACCCTCTAGCAGTGTTTACATAGAAGAGAGGTCTCATTAGAATGAAGCTTGGCTTAAATAAGATTAAGCTGGGAGTGGGCAAAACAACAAAACTCTCAGGTTAGCTAAACCTGTCCTCCAACACCAAAGTATTGGGCTGGGAGCTGAACCAGACATCACACTCCCTTCCGGGGTGAGGAGGCCACATTTCCCAGTGTGGGGGTGTCCATCTGTAACTGCACGGCGTTTTATGTATCTTCTCTCCCGTGTTGTGCAACTTCTACTCTCCGTCACCAGCAGAAATGGGACGTTTTAAAAATTCGTTTGATTTGGTAAAAACCCAACGCAGAGAAAGCGTTAATCATAGGGGCAAGAGTCTGGTGACAGCCCATTGTTTCCAAGTGCAAGGAAAGAGAGCTAAGAGGATGCATTTCTCTCCACCGACATTTGCATTTGAGCATTCTGAACTTTGTCTTCCCTGTAGCAAGTGGAACATGATTATGTGCTAGTTCTGTGAAAAGGAAAAGCAAAGAAAAGGTTCTCATTTCAGGAGCCCCTTAGGTTTTTCAGGTATCTGTTACCATTTTATTGGCCATTATAGCAGCATAAATGTGGGCATTTATTGTCCCAGGCCCACCTGATAAATTCAATAATGGTACTTGGGCTTTTGAGATCCCTTTTTTTTCGTAGATAATACCTATCATTTCATGGCCAACTTTATGACTATAATTTGTCTTTCTAATAGTGTTTTCTTAAGCTTCTAGGACTTTGTGACAATTTCTTGCAGTGGCAGCCGTGTATAGCTCAAATCCAGGGCGCTGATCTATGGAGGTGTGGACACACAGGGTGTGGGGCTCAGTTCCAGGCATTATGTGGCTCTGGGTTTGCTCCTGCCCCGTTCCCAGCTTTGACTCCCCCTCCTTGCTAGACTTACTATGTAAGAGTCTCAAGCCCTTGTGGTAAAGAAACTGACTATTCACACATTGGGAGGTTTTCCCTTTGCCTCTGGTATCCAGTGAACTGCATGCAAAGCTTTGATCTGACCGAAACAGAATTCCTAAATTAGGTTAAGAATGAAGCTCCACAGCTCTCACAGAGAGGCCATTGAAGTATGTAGGCTAAAGGAGAATTGTCTTTTTCTGTCTAATTTAGCTAAACGGAGGACATTCATAAGTAGAAATTAGAGTTCTGGTGCAGACTGCAGGGCTGTATCACGTGGTCATTGTTTTCACCTCCCAGAAGGCCACGCGGTATGTGTGCCCACTCTCCTGCTGACAGCTGTAGCCTCAGCGGCCAAGCAGCCTCTTTTTTTTTTTTTTTGGCTTTGTTTTGAGGATCACATCCTGCAATGGTCAGGGTTACTCCTGACTCTGTGCTCAGAAATTACTCCTGGCGGTGCTCAGAGGACCATATGGGATGCTGAGGCTCAAACCTGGGTCAGCCGCATGCAAGGCAAATCACCTCCCTGCTGTACTATTGTTCCAGCCCCGTGGGCTGCCTTTTTCATTCTCAATTTCCTCATCTCCACGGTGATTGTGGAAAGGAAAACTCATGAGGTTGTCAAACAAGTAAAAGAGAATTTGTATCAAACAGGCAACACAGGAATGGGGCTACTGATGGAAGCTGTTAAATTTATTGGAAGTAAAAAGTCTATCATTGGTGCCGGAGGGATAGCACAGTGGGTAAGCCGTTTGCCTTGCACACAGCATTCCATATGGTCCCCCTGAGCACCGCCAGGAGTAGTTCCTGAGTGCAGAAGTGCAGAGCCAGGAGTAACCCCTGAGCATCGCCAGGCGGGACCCAAAAAGGAAAAAAAATGTTTTTTAATTCTGTCATGGGAACCCAAGCACTTAGACTTAAGTGCTATTTTTCACTGCAGCACGTCATGGTGCCATGTCTGCCCCCCCATCCCCCATCATGATTCATTTCGTGAGTGTTGGCTGCACCCCCTGACCACATGGCTCCACATCGGGCACACAAGACTGAGGCTTCTAGGAACACTGTGTCGGCCCTTCAGGCCGTGCGCTCACGATGTGAAGATAAAGGAGGCACGCTTTCCATTTTTACTGAAAAGTGGCACACCACTGTGGAGGAGTCTATCGTAATCCGAACATTTTTTATGTTCTGTTAGAAAACATAAAATATCATGGGTATTTTCATGGGTATAATATCATCTGCATTCAAACAGACCCATGATATCAAGGAAGAGAGCGCTGTGCCCAAAGCTGGGGTGACTCTGTGGCAGAGTGTCTCAGTTTGGAGCTTGGTTGTTGGTTATTGCTTTTTCTTTATGCAATCTGTTGCTGCTCTTCCTCCCACCACACACACACACACACACACACACACACACACACACACACGGTACTGGGGATCTAACCCTGGGTTTCACTGCTGAGCAACGTCCCTGGCCCATTCATCTGAATCTTGGGGAGGTCACTGTATTCTTACAGCTGCTGTGACGAGGTTACCAAGAACAGAAATCCGGCGTTGTCAGGGAAATGCAGGAAGAGAGGCACAGTGGCTAATCGGAACTTCCTCCCTGCCCTGAAATCCCTGGCACGGTGCCAGTGCTCAAACCCGAGTTTCCAGACGGGAGACCTGTGCGCAGCTTCAGATGGCTGTGGGCCCTCTGAAGTCGTAACAGGGTGGGATAACCCTGGGTATCCATTATCTAAGACTTCTTATGTGGGAATTACTCATATGCTTTCTCATGGCCTCAGAAGTTGAATTTCAGAATGTGGCAGTGCTGAGAACAAGATCTCTGGTCGCAGATGTGTGACAGGGAGGAGAGCTACTAGTTACTAGTTACTAATGCTAGTTACCACCTAGCACTTTTCCTCAAAAAAAATAAAGAAGCCCCCACCTCGAGGTTCTCCTGTTCCTCCGGGTGGAAGAACACCTATACCGCCATGGGACAGATGTTAGCGTGGGTGTTTCTGTGGAGACTCATGGCCTTCTCTACCGGTGTCCTGAGGAAATGTCGCCACCACCTTCGTGGGCATTTGTACAAGGGCCCGGGTTCTGAAGGGCCACGCTTGATTTAGTGCTCCTCTAGCCCCATCTTAATAAGTGTCTAGGAAGGACTCTTACTGTCATTCTACATTCAGCCTCACAAATCATGTTGTGAGACCCCATCAGACATGTGTTGCCTCCAGGGCTGGCGAGGAAGGAAATAAGGCCCTCCCAGTGAGTGTAGTTTTGGTGGCTCGGGGTTGTGAGAGGGTGTGGGTTTGTGACTGCTGAGAACACTTACAGTGTAGTGTGATGTGTTCATCCATGAAATAATAACCAGTTTTGAAATGCTGTCATTGATGTAGTGATGTCAGGTGAGAGATGGAAACGAGAAGGCTTCTCTATTTGTGGAAGCCTTCATCCGGGAACTAGGCGTGTTCGCTCACCTGGTTTTTCACTGCAAGGTGGCTCTATTTTGAATCCTTAAGTCTCTGTGCAGCTTTATTACAAAGCTTGAAATCCTGCATGCGTCTTTATGTTCCATCTTCTGTGCTGGAATATTAAAGTGTTCGGGGCCCATAAATTATGTATTGTTGCAGAATATTGCTGCCAGCCGCGCGTGGCAGAGCAGTTCCTTCTGTAGCGTATCTTGGTTTTACAAGCTCATTGATGTGTATCAAGATGCCTTAACAAATGAAATGTAGTTGACATCACAGGGCTACGAGTCTGTTCCACGAGACAGATTCTCCCTTGCCCCCAGATGTGAGAGTAGCGGTGCACTCTGTGAGTGTATGAAATACCACCCAGGAGAGCTAGGAAGAATTGACTGTTTTTAAATGAGTGCATGTCAGAGATTTTACATTAGTCATTAATTAATAAAAGAGCTAGGAAGAGGTTGCAGCTAGTACAAAGCAATATCCAAGGCTCAGACCCAGGTCATGGGGATTGCAGAAATGCATTTGTAAATAGATTCACGGACTACTAAAGAGCTGCACAGCAGACAATGCCTTGCCTTTTCACTGGGCACAGATCATTTGCAGTGATATAAATTTCTGTAATTTACCGTAATTCACTTAAAGGTACCAAGAGGCACAAAGCCATGTAGAGTCCCATAACAGTGAAGGCAGTGCAGGTTAGCACCTTCCATTGACTGGAAATGGAAGAACCATAACTTCTTTTTGTTCATTTTACAATTTATCTGACAATTTTTACCCTTTCCTCTTCTCATCATCATAATCTCAAGGATATTCTTGATTTCACATATACAAAGGCTGGTCTCCTAAGTTTTGGCCTAATTATTTACATTGGTATAGTAAGAGTGCTAATTAACCATCTAGGACTTCTGATGTTGCTAGATCGGTGATTAAAAAGGCCCACACAATTAATTTCTGCCTGAATGTTATTATGAAGCGTCTAGTGTTGGCCTTTTTTGAAGCCTGTTACTGTCAGAAAGCTAAGAAACCAAAAGCCAAGCAGTTCTGCCTTATTTTACTATAGCACTGATAACTTTGGTTAATCCTTCCAGATGTCCAATAATTAATGGATTCCTGACCTGGTAGCTTTGCTGCCCCTGTGAGGCCAGGACCTGTGATTAGGAATCAGCCACATTCTCCTGGGAAGGCTTTTAAGCGTTGCCTCCATTAGTGGCACGTCCTCTCTGTTTCAGAGAGCCTCATCATTCTCAACGATGACACTGAAGGTTAGGACTTTGATTTTCCCAGTTACATCCTGTGGGTAGATTCTTGTTGAACCTTCCAGGGGGCTGTACTACTGTGAAATACAAAGGGGTTCAGACGCAGTACTTAAATTCCAGGAACTTGGTTATTACTGGTAAATGCTCTAATTTAGCTTGTAAAAAGCAAAGTTCACTAAATTGGATGTTAGTGGTGGCTTAAAAAGTAAAAGGAAGGACATTTTCACATATCCAGTAAATAGAATAAATGTTAGCAACCCTCCCAACAGCCACAGTGGAATTTCTCTCAGATACACTCAGAATTATGAGGGTGCCAGCTTCTGTCTTGGTTCTTCACATACTTAAGGCCAGGATCCCTTTAATCATCTGCATTAAAAATCCCAAAATTGGAAGCTATTCTGGCTCAACTCACTTGCACATCATAAAAATCGTAAGGGACCAGAGAGGTTGTACTGTGGGTAAGGTTCTTGCCCTTGCCGTGGCTGACCCAGATATGATCCCCAGAACTGCATAGGGTCCCTTAATCCCTTCCAGGACAGATTCTTAGGCACAGAGTCAGGAGTAGACCCTAAACACAGTTGAGTGTGGCCCCCAAACCAAATAATATAATTGTCTAAACAATGTCAGCCCAGTAATTTTTGTACAGTTTGGTTTTGGTTTGGGGCCATACCCAGTGGGACTCAGGACTTCTGGCTCTGTATGCAGGGATTATTCCTTGTGAGACTCAGGGAACATATAGGCATTGGGCCCAAGTTGACTGTATGCAAGACAAGCACCCTGCCCATTGTACTATTGCTCCAGCTCCTGAACTGTCATTATTTTAAAACCTCTAGTACATTCAGACTTTTTCCATGAAATTTGGAGATTAACTTTCTGACCTGAAACTCTGAGTAGAACCTCCAGTCTTGCATCAGAATTGTCTAAAAATTGATGGCTTAATCATTTAAGTCTTGATTAAGTATTGATGAGACTTAATAGTTAATTTTTACTGTAATAAAAATGGAAGAGTAAAATTCTTTGTTGATATAGTTAGCCTCCATAACTATTTCCTTCAATTTTATCTATATTTCCCCAAGAAGATGAAAACATATTATAGATTACCAAAGCTTTGACAAATTTCCATAGTGTTTCCATAAAGTACACCATCTCAGAGATACTCAGATACTAATACCATTTTACCTCCACTGACTTACCCAGACAAGACTGTATCTCTTGTCTGAAGAACATTTTGGAGGCGGGAGTGGTCACACTCAGCCATGCTCAGTGGTTTCTTCTGGCTCTGCGCTCAGGAATTACTCCTGGCAGTGCTCGGGGACCAAATGGGATGCTGAGGATCTAAGTTGGGTCGGCCGTGTGCAAGGCAAACACCTTCCCGGCTGTGCTATCGCTCCAGCCCTGTGCGCCCCTTTCCTGATCTAACAGCTCTTCCACGTGAAACACTTAAGCTTAACAGCAGACAAATCCAATGACCGGGGTAGTTTTCTTTTAGTGCAGCAGAGAACAGAGCTTTAGGGTTTTTCTGGACTCCTTTAGGACATCTTAGTTTTAGGTGTGGAAAAAAAAGTATTCTATTTTTTTTTTTTTTTTGCCCACACCGGGGATGCTCAGGGGTTACTCCTGGCTCTGCACTCAGGAATTACTCCTGGCAGTGCTCGGGGGACTGTATGGGATGCCAGGGGATCGAACCCGGGCCAGCACAGGCCGGCCGCGTGCAAGGCAAGCGCCCTACCGCTGGACTATCGCTCCAGCCCCTTTATTTTTTTTTAATAGACACTTCAAACTGGGAAGACCAAAAATAAGAGTGGCCAAAGGCGTGTTAGAGGTCCAAGTCAAATCACCATAAAGCCATAGAGCCCAGAAAATAATTCTGGTGATACAGAACCACTGCTAGGTAGGCAGAGTCCATAGAAGATGGAGAATACTTTTGCGTATGCCACTGCCGGCAAACATAAGCCCTCACAGCCGACCAAGTGCCAGAACTGTCATAGCCTTTGGAACTCAACCCCTCTGCAGACTGGGGTATTATAAGCCAATGCAAATAAAATTTACTTTCCAACTTTTTATCCTTCATTTTGTTCTTTCATATTAAGTCAGACACTAGAAAGAAACGCAAATGTAAACCAAGACCATTTTTTGTCATCAGTCATTTTTGTTAGGGAAATAGACATTTTTCACAAAATACATGTTATTTATGTTGAAATGGAATGAATTTGTCATGGCTGTTCATTTGAAATTGAAATCAGTATTTTTTAAATGTTCTGGTTTTAATTTAAATAGAGTAAATATGAATAACTGCCACTCAAATCTTAGCTCTTTCTTGTCTTCAGATGAGACAAAACTCTTCTTTTTTCTGTCAAAACTGAAAGTGCATAGTTTTTCATTCTTCATTATTTCACCTGGCAGTCTCAGTCACCTATTTTAATTATAGTGATTAGCCAAAGTTTTGTGTCATAGGGAAAATTTGGAAAAGGGAGGTTGTGGGTAATCAAGAGCTGTCCCATACCAACACTTCAAAAACTATCAGAATCACAAGGAAATTACACACATTCCTATTATCATCACCAGATTTTGTTAATCTCTGAGTAACAAAACTGAAGAATGACTTCACTGCAGCATATAAAATTCAGAAGCCAGCATGTATAAATGTAGTGTTCTACTTTATAATCAAACTTTCAGTGTATTAGCCTAAAATTTATCTTGGTATGTAGTGAATATGGATTAGCTCAACTTAACTTAATATTAGTCTATTTTTAAATTACCTGAAGAGCTTAAAAATCTTATCTCCAAGTAGACATGCTATAAAACATAACTGCTGTTCATATAACTAAGAGCTATTATTCTAGTCACTTGAAAATAGACATTTTCATAGTATTTGACATTATATAAACATACTGCTATTTGACCAATTAGCTCAAGTAAAATAAAGTGTACACTAGCTTTTTACTTAACACTGCTAAAATGTTAAAAGTAAGACTTTGGTGTCATAGAGATAGTACAACAGATTTGCAACATTTGCCTTGCACATGGCCAACCTGGGTTTGATCCCCAGGACCCCATGTGGTTCCCTGAGCCTGCCAGAAATGATCTCTGAGTGCAAACCAGGAGTAAGAACATCCTGAACACTGGTGGGTATGGCCTCCCCCAAAGAGAGAAAGACAGATAGACATTGCGATGTTTTACAATCACTGCTAGACTCATAGGCTCACTGGGAAGTGCTACTCAATGCTGAGCCTCATTCCCAAATGCCAAAAGGGTGTTTGCCTTGCACAGGGCCAACCCAGTTTAGATCCTAAGTCCCATCTGGAGCCCCTTGACTGACTTTAAACCCTAAGTCCCCCCCAATTTGTAGTATTGGGCAGTTCTGCACCTGGGAGTTCAGCTCATCTTTGCTGGACTTCTGCCCCCACGGGACTTTCATTTGCTCTCTTGAACCATCACTAACCCCTGGTTTATTTTGCAGTGACAAAGTCCAAGCCCTCTCCTATGCCCAGCACACTCGGCAGCTCATCTCGTGTGGTGGTGATGGTGGCATTGTCGTCTGGAACATGGATGTGGAGAGGCAGGAGGTGGGTCTCAAGGATTTCACTTGGCAGGCAGGGGCTCGGCCCTCTGCTGGGTCACACAGCTCTGCGGGGAAATGGCAGCACCTTCCCTTCTGTGCAGGTCTTAGCTCATGTGTGAGTAAGCCACAAACAGTGTCAAAGAATAAAAAAAGTTTTCTGGCATACCAGGAGCTTTCTGCTCCACTCCACCAGTTGGCACACAGTGTTAATGCAATGAGGAGTCCTCAGAATTTTAGCTGAGGGACCAGGATTTTGGTCCTGGTCTGTGCTAGAGACTTCCCTAGCATGAGTGAGGCCCTGGACTCAATCCCAGGTACTGCCCAGAAAAAGAAAAATTCAGCTGAGACTGAGTTTTTATTTGTTTGTTTTGGTTTTTTATTTGCGTGCCATACTCAGCCATGTTCAGGGGGCTGTTCCTGGCTCTGTGTTCAGGATGACCTTTGGTGGTGGTTGGGAATGTGTGGTGCCAGGGAATCGGACCCAGCTGGCAGGAAGCAAGGCCGTACCTCCTGAATTAGATCACTCTGGCCCACTGAGTTGTTGAAACTTGAAATATATTTCACCTTTCACAGCAAGTAGAGGAAGAAAGAAGCTGTTTATAGCTTTGCCTTTTGTATAAAGTGCACTACAATACCATGAACTTTATGTCATTCAGGGGAATAGTCATTGGGGTTTGAGAAATATTATTTGATAACAGACGTTTGGTATTAGTAGAAATAATAGAAATAATTCTGTTTTGTTCTCTGACCATATTCCCTGTCATGTTTAAGCGTATATTTAGTTATTTTGAAACATTCTTTTTAATTGTTATCGTGACTTACAAAATTTTTCAGAATAGAGTTGTGCAAGTGTACACCAGCCCTGGCCCCAGGTTCCCTCCCACCCCCACCATAGTTTGAATTTCTTTACTTACATGGGTTAAAATCATTGCATCCTTTTTTAAAAATAAGTTTTCTTTTTCACCTTTGAGTGTCTTAACAAATTGATTACTGAATATCCCCTTTGATAAGTATTTTGAAGGGAACTATTTTCTCATTTTCTAGAATTATGCTAGAGTAACTTTCTCTTTGACAGTATATCTCCTTCTCATTTATTTATTTGCATTATGTAAGGATTAGACAGAAAAACAGCACTTTAAGAAAACAAAAGCAGTTTCCTAGTTTCTTTCATTGCCTTCAACCCAGTCTCATTTCGAGAGAGTAGTCACTATTACCCCAATGTAATGCCTTTCCAACACAAGTAATTAAATGCTTAAGAAGATTAAAGCTTGGTTTTGCTCAAGCCATAAATCCACGGGAGTTCTATTAGTAACTGATTAAAATGATCATTACTGGTAGGATGTGGGGAATTGTACAATATTGGGTTTTTTTTTTACCATTTTATTTTATTTTTTATTTTTTTAAATATTTTATTATACCACTGTTAGATATACAATTACAAGATGTTCAAGTTTGAATTTTGGTTCTACAGTGTTCCAACACCCATCCCTTCACCCCTGCCTATCTCCCATCACCAATGTGCCCACCTCCATTCCCTTCCCACAGCCTGCCTCCATGGCAGTTTCTTTATCTCCTTTATCTCTCTCTCTCTCTCTCTCTCTCTCTCTCTCTCTCTCTCCCTTCTTGCTTCCCTTTCTTACACATTGTAGATTGTGTAAGAAATATATTCTAGAATATGATTGGTTCCACTAGTTTCATGTGCTGGGTTTGGACCACAAAAATGGCGGCTATTATGGTGAGTGAGTCTCATCCGGCTGCTTCTGAGGCCCTGCAGAGGTGATGGACCCACTCCCAAAACCCATCTTGCCTCCTGGGAACCTCATGGTCAGCTGAGCTAGGGGGGAGGCTGGATGGCAGCTCTTCCCTGTGCGTCTGAGTTTCTGCATCATGGCTGAGAGACCCAAGGCAGTTTGTGGGCAGGGCCACCATGCCTCCAGGACAGGTCAGAGAGGGGAATGGGGATCCCAGCTCCATCTCCAGGAATGCCGGTGATTTCCGCCTCTGAGAGCCGCCTACCTGGGCTCAAACTTGGCTGCTCTGAGCTGGTCTTGAGATCAGCATCTCTCTTGCGTGGGTTCTGATGAGCTGTGGGGTTCGGACCGTGATAATGATGAGAGAGTCTCATCCGGCTGCTTCCGAGGCCCTACAGTGTGGGGGATGTCGCGGGGTCCTCGACAGTGTCAGGACAGAAGTTCTTTTCTATCTCCAAGATGAAAACTCACGAGTCGGTGCAGTTCCAAAAAAGGCTTTTAATAGTACAAAAGCTCTTCCACAGCACTCCAATATAATGAACAAACTCTAGCTCTGGTCCTAACTTAGACCATACAAAAGAGCCTTAGTCTCCCACCAAAGAGAGAGGATCTCACCCGAGATGAGTCCTACCCAGAAGACGGAGCAAAAGGCCAAAGAGCAAAAAGCTGAAAGCCAAAAGCTGAAGCGAAAGGCGTAGGGGCCTCAAGTCAGTCCCCTTATATACACCAAAGTAATCCGATTTGTGACAGGGAGGGTCATGTCAACAAAGAACCCTAAACAGTGTAGAAGAGCAGTGCCACACACCCTATTGCAGGTATAAACAAAGGTTACACCAGGGACTAATCCTGAGATTATCTCTTATGTAAAACACTGGAGAGTGTGTGTGTGTGTGTGAGAGAGAGAGAGAGAGAGAGGGCTGCTATAAAAGTAATACATCTTAATTTCATGAGCTTTATGCAATCTAGATGGTACACACAAGGTCCTTATTATTATCTGCACCAGGATTATTCTGAGTACTTTGTTCTTGTGTACTGAAAGGGTCACACTCGCCTACTTAGAGCAAACTAGTATGATCCTTCCTATAGTCTTCCTATAGTCTCAACGTAGCCAGGGTGGTAGCCTACTGGTAAATTCTAACTGTCCCATGCTGGGTGCAGTGGGTATAAAGAGGAGCTGTGCCCAATCTAGAAAACATAGAAGTCTTAGTAGATGTATAAGTCAGAAGTTATTCAATCAAGGTGACTTCTGTAACTGCTACACTCTCTAGCAGTGTTTACATAGAAGAGAGATCTCATTAGAATGAGCCTTGACTTAAATAGATTAAACTGGGAGTGGGCAAAACAACAAAACTCCCAGAATAACTAAATCTGTCCTCCAACACTACAGAAGTGATGGGCCCACTCCCAAAACCCATCTTGCCTCCTGGGAGCCTCATGGTCAGTTGAGCTAGGGGAGAGCTGGATGGTTCTCCCCCGTGCATCTGAGTCTCTCATCTTTCTATCTCTATTTCTGTCTCTGTATTTCTTTCTCTTCTCCTACACCTTGTGACCTGCCTTACGGTTTATAATGCTATCTATGTGTATATTCAGTAGTGATTTCTAATGTGACATTATAGTTCCTCATTCCCAATCAACCTCCCCAGATCACTACAATGATCATTGTCATACAGATGTGAAAGATCCTGGGAAGGACCTGGTTCTAGCCTACTTTGTTATCTATCTAAGCCTCTTGTGCAGCTGCGCTGTTCTTCCAATATCAGACCATCCACCATCCAGGGCCCACAGGGCAGAGCCCTGGGGGTGTCGACAAGCTTATCTCCTGTCTGCCACCTGCCAACGCGGCCGGGCACCACAGCCATACCTGCAACACCTCGAGGGTCAGGTGGCCCTAGAATATTGTTTTTTGAAAGTGCTGCTTGGCCCCATCCTCATAAAGCCAGGGACACGGGTACAGTGTGTGCCAGCCAGGCCTTCCGTGGGCCCAGGGACTGTGTGGTTACTGCTTTAGCTGAAAGAGTCACATCTGCTCTGTCCTGGCATCCTCCCAGACCTGACTGACCACACCAGGGCAGGGAAGAGCACTCGGCCCAGAGTCCGCTCTCTGCTCCCGAAGGCTAGAGTTCAGAGAAGGAGAAAGGTGTTTCCCAGAGGGCCAACCAACTGGTTGGTGGCAGGTTTTTGAGCCAACTTGCTTAAATGTCGCCTTGTGATAAGCAGTTCTGGGGCACTCAGTGGTACCTGCTGACTGTATTAAATCTTGAGTGACTGACAGCGCTTAAAAGTGTAGTGAAGATGGTACCATCCATTTTTCATAAGTGTCGTGTTTCATAAACACCAGTTCCCTGTGCTGTCTGTGGCACTACCTTCTGGTTATGTATGGCAGGTGCCCTCCAGTGCTCAACTCAAGGGTCTGAGATGTGTCATGAAGCAGTCCCTGCACCAAGGTGCTGACAGACTTTCTAGAAGACGCATGGGAGAAAACTCCACCCAAGAGTAAAGTGGAAATGATTCAGTTACCAGCTCTGCGGAGGCAGAGCCTGTGCTGGGTGGGAGCCAGCGCACTTTGCCAGGGGTTGTGGGAGGACTTGGAGTTGAGAGATTGATGGCCTGGCAGTGCCCTGACCAAAAGAACCCAGAGTAAAGACAGGATGAAAGCTGAGGTTGCACAGTGCATGTGGAGCCCCAAAGGGCAGTGTGGACAGTCCTAGAGGGTGGACCAGCTTCTGGCACAGGCACCTCAGGTGACTGACTGAAGATAACATGTTTATACTGTCAGTAAAGTTTATTGTTTCAACATTTTCCCGCTTTTCAAAATAAACTTAACATGTTCGATATGCCAAAAACAGTAACAATAATGGACCTCATTCCCAATGAATGGAGACATTACTGGCTCCTGCTCGAGCAAATCGATGAACAATGAGAAGACAAGACAAGTGACATGTTCCATGTAGAAAGTTAGAGTGTCGTAAACTAATAAATGTGTCAGTTGGTCAAAATGCCGTCACACAGACGGCATCCTTGGCATGTTTCCAGGCGACCCTCCTTGATGCTTTCTTCTGCATCCATGTAAAAGTTTTTGTGGGGGATGGAGGGACGTGGTGGGGAGTAAATCCTGTTCAAGAATTATCCTGGCTCTACACTCAGAGATTTAAGACAAATGCTTAACCCACTGTACTGTCTCGCTGGCCCTAATGTAAGATCATTTTTAACCAAAAAAATTAACTCATATTACACTAGCTGACTTACTTTTTCTTCTTTTTGGGTCTGTACTAATTCCCTCCTCATACATGCACTATTACACCTTTCATCTTTCCTAAAACTACACACTGCCTTGGAGGGATGGCGGGTTCTAGCCCTGGCCTTCCACCCCAGCAGAGCCTCCCAACAATCCAGGCGACCCCCCACTCCATGAGGGCCTCCATTTTCCACATCCGGACTTCCCCTTCGTCAGAACTCCACCCAGCAGACCAGCCTATCACAAGCAACCACGCGGTTCATCAATAAATGCTGGATTTTGAGATGACTACAAGAGTATGCTACCCGCATGGCAGAACCTGGCAAGCTACCTGTGTCATATTTGACATGCCAAATACCGGTAACAATTATAGACCTCATTCCCATGACCTGATGGAATGGTTTGAGGCTCTTTATGTTCCTGGAGCAAGCAGGTGCCCTTGGGCTCTACTTGCATGAGACAGGTCATATGAAGATGTTACTGGTGCCCACTGGAGCAAATCGATGATGAACAGGAAGACAGTGACAGTGACACACTGCCTTGTAAGAGAGAGAGAACGTTTTATAGGCATTTCATGATTTATCTACATTATAAGTGTTCTGGAATATGACAGTATATCTTGTTTTATTTTATTTCTTTTTTTTGGCCACACCCAGCAATGCTCAATGCTTACTACTGGTGCTGTACTCAGGGATCACTCCCGGCAGGGCTCAGGAGACCATATAGGATGCCAGGAATTGAATTAGGATCAGCCACATGCAAGACAAGTGCCCTACCCACTGTCCTATCAGTCCAGTCCCATATAGTCTTTTAAGGGTAAAATATCTTTTTCTAAAAAACTTAACTGTCATTTAATAAATATTATCTAATAAAAATCCTTTTGAAAATCATTTGTGGGGAGGGACCTCCAAAGCAGTGCCAGGGGCCTGAAGATTCTCCGCCTGGGCCACGTGGTTCATGGTTTAACCAGTGCTGGAGGCCAGCAGTACCACCTCAGAGTTGCTGGGGCCGCGGGAGCCACATGCAGCAGAGGTCCCCAGGGCTCACCGTGCTCAGGGACCCCGTGGTGCCTCGGGACCGAGCTCCTGACTCGTGAGTTCCCAAACCCTGAGCTCTCTTCCTGCCCCAGTTTTCTTAGCTTTCTTGCCTTTAAACTGATGAGGGCATGAAAATCCCAAAGCAAACCAAGGCTTCCTTCTTTGCCTTGTACTTAATACAATAAGCAGGCCTAAAATTAGAGTTCTGAAAATCTCTCCTTTTAAAGGAAACATGTAGGGGCTGGAGCGATAGCCCAGCGGGTAGGGCGTTTGCCTTGCACGCGGCTGGCCTGTGCCGGTCCGGGTTCGATCCCCGGCATGCCATATGGTCCCCCAAAGCACCGCCAGGAGTAATTCCTGAGTGCAGAGCCAGGAGTAACCCCTGAGTATTGCCAGGTATGACCCAAATAGCAATAAACAAACAAAAAAACAAACAAACAAATAAATAAATAAAATTTAAAAAAAATAAATAAAGGAAACGTGTAGCTTTAGGTTGATTTCTGCCATAAAGGTCTCAGAGGAGGCTAACCCCCCCAAATCTGTTCTGTGTGTTCCACAAGGTTCCAGCCATAGACCGCCTCTGCTGCCGCTCAGAGAGACTGTCAGGACAGGCCAGTCTGCTAGGTTCTTGGTCTCAGGCCTATTTTAGAGTATCTTATGAGTCATATATTGGCATTCTCTGGTTTGCATTTTTTGAGGAAACCCTAGGATTAGATATATTTTTCAAGATTACTTGGTCCTGGTGATACATGGAAAGAGATTCTTCCCTCTGCCAAATGATGAGTCAGTGAGCACAGAGCTCGAGGCGAGTGTGGAATCACGCTGCGCACACTTCGACAGTGGTTGTTACAGAGCTTGAGGCGAGTGTGAAATCACGCTGCGCACACTCGACAGTGGTTGTTACAGAGCTCGAGGCGAGTGTGGAATCACGCTACGCACACTCGACAGTGGTTGTTACAGAGCTCGAGGCGAGTGTGGAATCACGCTGCGCACACTCGACAGTGGTTGTTACAGAGCTCGAGGCGAGTGTGGAATCACGCTGCGCACACTCGACAGTGGTTGTTACAGAGCTCGAGGCGAGTGTGGAATCACGCTGCGCACACTCGACAGTGGTTGTTACAGAGCCTCGAGGCGAGTGTGGAATCACGCTGTGCACACTCAACAGTGGTTGTTACAGAGCTCGAGGCGAGTGTGGAATCACACTGCGCACACTCGACAGTGGTTACAGAGCTCGAGGCGAGTGTGGAATCACGCTGCGCACACTCGACAGTGGTTGTTACAGAGCTCGAGGCGAGTGTGGAATCACGCTGCGCACACTCGACAGTGGTTGTTACAGAGCTCGAGGCGGGTGTGAAATCACGCTGCGCACACTCGACAGTGGTTGTTACAGAGCTCGAGGCGAGTGTGGAATCACGCTGCGCACACTCGACAGTGGTTGTTACAGAGCTCGAGGCGAGTGTGGAATCACGCTGCGCACACTCGACAGTGGCTGTTACAGAGCTCGAGGCGAGTGTGGAATCACGCTGCGCACACTCGACAGTGGTTGTTACAGAGCTCGAGGCGGAGTGTGGAATCACGCTGCGCACACTCGACAGTGGTTGTTACAGAGCTCCGAGGCGAGTGTGGAATCACGCTGCGCACACTCGACAGTGGTTGTTACAGAGCTCGAGGCGGAGTGTGGAATCACGCTGCGCGCACTCGACAGTGGTTGTTACAGAGCTCAAGGCGAGTGTGGAATCACGCTGCGCACACTCCACAGTGGTTGTTACAGAGCTCGAGGCGAGTGTGGAATCACGCTCGCGCGCACTCGACAGTGGTTGTTACAGAGCTCGAGGCGAGTGTGGAATCACTCTGCGCACACTCGACAGTGGTTGTTACAGAGCTGGAGGCGAGTGTGGAATCATGCTGTGTGCACACGGACAGTGGTTGATACAGAGCTCGAGGAGAGTGTGGAATCATGCTGTGCGCACAGTGGTTTTTTGTTTGTTTGTTTGTTTGTTTGTTTGTTTGTTTGTTTGTTTAGGGGCCAAACCCACAGTGCCTGGGGACAGCTCCTGGCTCTCTGACCCCCATGGTTCTCAAGGGGCCTGAGAACCAAATCTGCTGGGATTTGACCCAGGCTCAGCTACATGCAGAGCAAGTGCCTTCACCGCTGTATGGCGTCTCCAGCATACTGTAAAGGTTTGCTAAGGAATGGCTATACGCCACTTTTGAGAAATATATTTTTATTGAAATAACACTGCATTGACATTCTGTCAGTTATATATACATGCCATTGTTAAAGCAGCTTTAACCCGTTGGCAATGTCCTTGTGAGCAGGACTGGAGACTGTGACCCCTGGAGCAAGAAGTGGCGCCTTAACCCTCATAAACCCTCAAAACCCAAATGAATGGGCTTTGCTCAGAGTCTGTCCTGTACCACATATGTGCTCCCAAGTCGTGTATATTCTACTTAGAGCAGTTGCATATGATCAGAGCATATGAGATCAAAGTCCTAGATGAGCATGTCTGACAAGACTCCGTGTAATAGGGGCCCATTTGTGTTCCCGCCATCTTTCCATTGACCTGACCTGGCCTAGTCCGCAGATGTCAGCACAGCAGCATTTGTTAGAGACAGTCCAGAACCCCAGCCTGGGCTGTCCCAGGCTCACAGCACTCTGTGCTTCCCCCTTGGAAATGATCCCTACTGAAGGAATTACTCATTTGGTGTCTGGTGTTTCCCATGAAGTATAACAGTGGTGGACCACTGTTGCCAGCGTCTGCCACAGAAGTATTCCGTAAATATTTTTAAATGATGGAGAAATCACACCTGTGCATCTTATGAACACCTTCAGAGCCTGAAGGTCTCACCCATGCCAGGGATCCTGTGGGCCTCACATTCACTGTGACCTATTGTGTCTTATCACACAAGACTCCCAAGCCTCACACTCACCACAACCTGTTGTGTCTTTTATTTCACAGACTCCCGAGTGGCTGGACAGTGATTCCTGCCAGAAGTGCGATCAGCCTTTCTTCTGGAACTTCAAGCAAATGTGGGACAGTAAGAAAATTGGCCTGAGACAGGTGGGTAATATGGAGGCTGCAACAGAATGAAACATTGGAGAAATGGCTTCCTGTCAGTCTTAGAGGGAGAGGCCCCCTGTGGGCGGGAGTTGTGCGGATACGTCATTATCCTGGGGTTGCTTGTGACCGCACACTCATTTATTTGCTTTATCTACTGTAGCTTATTGCTACTGTGTTCAGTTTCCATAGTGAACCATAAAGGGATATGGTTTTAGAATTCTAGTGGCTTCTCCTAAAATGCATCTTAGTCAGAGAGGTCAGGCTCAGCTCACATTGCTACCAAGTGGTGAAATTGCTAGAGAACTGGTCTTAATTCCTTCCTCGCTGTTTCACTCTCCCTCCTCCTCTCTTAGCTTCAGCTGTCTAGTCCAGCGTTTTCTCCACCTTTCCCTGGCTGTGGATACCTTCCCTTCTTGTTTCCTTCCTGTGACCCCCAGCCTACTGGTTAGCCCCTAGTCTTGTGCGAGGGTCCCCCGTGTATGTGATTTTCACCTCAGGCCCCTTTGGAATATCCTGGGCTCCCCCAGTTGAGAAATGCTGATGTTTTATTCTTCCATACAGCCCTTTCAGTCAGATTCCATGGTTTCGGTCAGATACCGTGAGGTGACATTAGCCACCTCACCTGAGCATGGCTAAACTGGCCAAATTGGATGTGACAGATTGAATCAGGTTTCATCCACTTCATTCAGCGAAGGCTGCCGGGGAGACACTCCCTCGTCCTTAAGTAACCCGACTGGCTGTACCTGCTGCAGTTCACCCTGAGAGGAACTGAGAAGGAGCCATGGGGGCAGGGGGAGGCCGGACTAGATGCCTTTACGGCAGCCTTCATTCTGAATGGGTCCAAAAGCACCCACCATCCCTGTCCGCCCTGGCCGGGGCCCCCGCTCCTCCCACCCACAGGCCCGCGGCCTCCAGCTCTGCTCTCTTCTCTCCACAGCACCATTGCCGCAAGTGCGGGAAGGCCGTCTGCGGCAAGTGCAGCTCCAAGCGCTCCTCCATCCCTCTCATGGGCTTCGAGTTTGAAGTGCGGGTGTGTGACAGCTGCCACGAGGCCATCACAGATGAAGAGTAAGTCCCAGCGGCTAAGGAGGCTGCTCCGTGCCCGACCATGAGGGCCAGCGCGGAGTGGAAGTGGAGACCGTGCTCTGGTTTCTCTTCAGAGCACTTAAGTCCTTCACTTCCTTAGAAACAACAACAGTGTAGACACAACAAGCGGGCAAAGCTGTCCCTTCCACCCAGAGAACTGGTTTCTCTTGTGAGGTTGAGGACAGTCGCACAAATAAGCAGTAGGGGTGTTGGTTCTTCTCAGCCCGGGGCTGTGCACTGATTGTGCGTCTGTGCTGGAGGGCAGGAGCCGTCCCAGGTCCAATCAGACAAATTCAGGCTATTTTCAGGCAGGCATTTCGTGTCCAGGAAGCCTGAGTCCCACCACTCGAGGCAGATGTGTCCAGTTCCCCAACAGCTCAATCTGGCTGGTCCTTTGCGTGCTGGCCATTTGCAGACTGCCCCAGATGTTTGCAGGACACACTGGGCAAGAGCCCCTGTTAGTGACCAGCAGCCAGGTTGGCCTAGCAAACGTGGCAGCCCAGCGGTGCCTTTGCCGTCCCCCTCAGCATGTTCAGTGCGCAGGAGAGCACAGCTTCTACGGACACTGCCAGAATGAAAGCCTTGGTGTGTAATGGCCGGGTGTGTGGGTATTTCCAGAACCCTTAGGTATCCACACCCAATCTAAAACACTTTGTTGAGTGCTTACCAACTGTAAATACATGATGGGATTAATGAAGCCTCATCAAATTAGAGAGCTGCAAGGAACATTCTAGAAGTCCTGGCTTAATTCCTTGTCCTAGGGGAGCAAAAGTGACTCTTGAGTTAAACCAAAGTCATAAAGTGATTCCCTGTTCTGCAGCACTCACTGAAGGAAAGGCGAAGGCGCTGTCCCCAGCAAGCCCATGGGAGGAAAAGAGGTGACAAGCTGTCCCCAGCAAGCCGCGGCAGGAAGGGGGTGACAAGCGTCCCCAGCCAGCCCCGCCGGGGGGGGGGTGACAAGCTGTCCCCAGCCAGCCGCGCCAGGGAAGGGGGTGACAAGCTGTCCCCAGCAAGCCCGCAGCAGGAAGGGGGACCACGAGCTTGCCCCCTACACCACTGCTGCTTCTGCATCTTACTGTTTTCAACAGTGTCGGGGACTGACCTCACACATGCGAAGCAAATGCTCTGTCACTCGCTGCCGTACTGTCTGCCTCTTCTCCATGAAAGTGTTTGCATCCCCTCAGAATCACTTCCACAGTTCAGTGACCTCACAAAAAAACTACAGACCTCAGAGATTACAAAACAAATAATGTGCTTATTGGCATATTATTCTACTTGTTTAAAAGCTTTAGAACACCACAAGATTCAAAGGGTGCAGCCACACTCCATGAGAGGAGAAGGGCCCCTTTCCAACAGGCAGCCAAATCAGTAACGGCCTCTTGTGCTTCCTAATGCAATGTCAGCAGTTTACCGGCATTTCTGTGGGGGATCAGGGCACTCATGCCTATCGCAAAGATAACGCCCGCCCCTTCCCCAGCACTCATGCGGGCTAGAAGCTAACCTGCACTGCAGTTTTCAAACTGCCAAGCAGCAGGACACGGCTGGGTGATAGAGTGTATGCCAAGCGTGTTAGATCCTGGCTGTGGTGGCGAGCAATGTCCTCACTGGAAACAGAAACTAGATCTCAGGGAGCATCCCGAACCGTCTGGCTGAAAAGCGAGACCCTAATGTGACCCTAGTGTGTCGTCACTCACGTTTAGTACCTTTCCCCCCCAGTTTTTTAAAGTTGAATCACTGACTCAATTCAATTTCAAAAATTGAATCACACAGCTACAACATTGTTCATGATTGGGTCTCAGACATGTAACGCTCCATCACCGTTCACCAGCACACATTTCCTGCCCACCAGTGTCCCCAGTTTCCTCCCTGCCCCCTCACCAGCCTGCCTCTATGCAGACACATTTTGCTTCTCTCTCTCCCTCCTCTCTCTCCTCTCTCTCTCTCTCTCTCTCTCTCTCTCTCTCTCTCAATATCCCACAAATGACAGCAGTTATTCTATGTCTGTCCTCTCCCTCTGACTCCTTCACTCAGCATAATACTCTCTGTGTCCATCCATGGATCAGCAGATTTCATGGCTTCATTTTCCCTGACTATAGTGTCCACTATGTACCTACTTCCCCTTACTCCTGTTCCCTCGAGGCGTGCCCCCACCGCCACCTTCCATGACAGCAAGCACAACATTGTGCACGTGCACTTCGACGCCACGAGAGGGTGGTTGCTGACTTCCGGGACAGACAAGGTCATCAAGGTAGGATGGCCCCTTTCCTGATGCCCCCAGACAGGCTTTTTTGGATAGGACACATCACTTCTACTTGTTTATTCCAGAACTGACCACCATAGTAGGCTGGTTGACCTCCATCTCTTAATAGAGTTAGTTTCTTTCCCTTTGGGATGGTGACTTGAAAGATTGCTCCTAGCAACTGTCAGGCATCCAGTGCAGTATTAGCAGCTGTGGTCTTTCTGCTGTGCGTGACCACCTTCATCCATGTTGTAGCCCCACCCTCGTCATCACCTCCCCAGTTTGGTGGTGGTTTGTTTGTCTTTGGATTCCACATGTAAGCAAGATTCTACAGTATTGGTCTCATCTTTGACTTATTTCAGGTAGCATAATGCCTCCAAAGACCATCCACATAGCCGTGAATGGCAAGATTTCCCCTCTGACAGTGGAACAGCTTCCATTGAACCACTTTCTAGATTTCCTTTATCAATAAGTGGATTCTTTGGTTGCTTCCAGTTTCTATTTGGTGTGGTATCTTTTCTTTTCTTTCTGGGGCGTACACACCAGGCAGTTAAGTGCAACTCCATGCGTGGTGCTCAGGCATCACTCCCAGTGATTCACAGGGAACCTGCAGTGCTGGGGATCAAACCGAGGGCACAAAGCTTGTGCTCAGCCGCTATCATTTTAAGTTAATTGTTTTCATTTCCTTCAAACTACCATAGTACCCAGAATTGCTGGTTACTCTGGAAGTTGTTTTTTAACTCTTTGAAGCCCTGTAACACTGTTTTCCATATGACGGTACCAGTGTGACTGTTTGCACTGATAGCACACAGAGCTCCTGTGTGTCCCCATCCAGGCAAGTCTCGCTGTCCTGTCCACAGAGTGCTCATAACCATCAGCTCGTGTGCATTGTGGCTTTGACCTGCAGCTCCCTGCGGATCACCCATGTGCCTGTAGCTGCCTTGTGTGTCTTCTTTGGGAAATGTCCGCTTGGGTCCTCTCCTCTCTTTCTAGGGGGACAGTGCTCTGAGGCCACTGGACTGATCCCAGTAGTACAGGAGGTTTAGGGGGGAAGATCAAACTCTGGGCCTGGCACTTACAAGGCATGTGCTCTGCCATATCTGGCCCTGGGTCCTTTATTTTATGCTATTTCTTGGTATCTTACTGGGCTTTATCTTATGGTGAAGGTATCCCAGGCACTGCCTAATGGGCCGATGCCGGCAGTGCTGGGCCTGCCTGACTACACAGTACTGGGACACAGGCACCCCACAGTGCTGGGAATCCAGTGTAGGGCTTTGTACATGCTAGACATGTGCACCTCACCTCTGAGGCATCTCCCCAGCCCTTCCTCTTGGGGGACCGAGTGGTGCAGGAATCAAACCCGGGTGCCTACCTCGGTCCATAGCCCTACCCATTCTTTAACCTGGGGGGTGGGGCTGGGGCAGGGTTATTTGTGTTTTGCTTTTGCTATTGCTGTAGCATTTTTTCTTGTTTTTCTTTGCTGTTACTGTACATACTGCTGACCTGCATGAGTTCTTTATGACTTCTGGAGAGTGCCCTCTCTTCAGACAGGATTTGCAAATATGTTTTCCTGCTCTGTAGGTTGCCTTTTTATTTTGTTGATTATTTCTTCATTGTGCAGCTTCTTTGTTTGATGTAGAATGCCAGCCGACTTCAGCTTTTCCACCTGTGGCCATGTGGAAACAATCACAGGGGCGCTGCCGGTATTCCCAGGGTTAGCCTGGGCACCGAGCTGCCAGAGAGCCTGTCCATGGCACTGGCTATCCACACAAAACAGGCCACAGTTGCTTTCCACAAGAAATCCACTGGTCTAGTGGGAACAATTAACTGTCTCTTAAAATTGATTCACGTTTTGTGCCAAAGAGATGACACCTAGGAGGTGAGGGGCTTGCCTGTACACAGCCAGTCCTGGTTCTGCTTCTGGCTCGCATTTTGTCCTCCAAGCATCTCCGTCTGTGTCCCCGGGCCTCCCACCAACACCCAGACATTCAATGCAGATTATCTTTTTTATTTTTTGTTTTGGGGTTACACCCAGCAATGTTCATGGGTTTCTTCTGACTCTGCACTCAGGAATCTTTCCTGGTGATGTCTTGGGGAACCCTCTGGGATGCCAGGAATCAACTTGGGTCGGTTGTGTGGAAGGCAGATGCCTCACCTGCTGCACTGTCCCTTCAGCCCCTGGGTCAACTTTTAAAAAGACAAAGTTACTGGTGCTGTGGTAAAAGAACTACAGACAAGAATCACTGTCTGCAGTAGGAGGAGGGGCTGCTGGGAAAGAGCCGTGAACACAGTAAGGTCTGAGTTGGAAGGTAGGGACTTAAACAAGCCAGAAGGTAATAAATACAGTCTTTTCCCAGGGAGATGAGTTAATCCAGGCGTACTCCTGAAGGGTCTGCTAAGGACTGGGGTAACAGCATGGGTGTAGTGCCACAGCAGGGACTCGAGACAGAGGGTCACATAGGACCAGAGCCATAGCACAGCGGTAGGGCGTTTGCCTTGCATGCGGCCAACCGGGTTTGATCCCGGCATCCCATATGGTGCCCCTGAGCACTACCAGGAGTAATTCCTAAGTGCAGAGTCAGGAGTAATCCCTAAGCATCACCGGGTGTGACCGAAAAAAGCAAAAATAAATAAAGACAGAAGGGCCCCAGCTGTGTCGTTCCTAAAGAAACACAGGACACGGCGCACTGAGGACAGAGCTCCCCAAGCCTGTTCTGGTCCGTGCTTGGTAGCACATGAGACACTTAAAATAGTTCCTTAGGAGCTGCCAGGCCTCTGAGCTAGCTTCAGGTAAACGAGGAGCCTTGGTTCCTTTGTATTTGGAACATGACAGGACGTGTAGAACCACTTGGAAAATAAATAAGCTACAGAAGGCTGCACCACAGCGTCGGTGCCCTTCTGGCTCCCAGTGTGTGCTAGTTCTCTTCCCCTACATGAATGGCAGCTGCCACCATCAGCTGGATTACATTCTAAGTGCCGTTGTCATGTTTTTGAGGTTTATGTTCAACCTTTTAATGGAGAAATACTTCATATATTTAGCTCTCTTGTTCGCGTGGTATGTAATTGCATGCAAAATCAAAACGTTCTCTTGAATTCAGCTCTAAGGACAGTGTATCCTCCATGCGATTTAATTTGCGTTCATCATATTCTTCTCTTAACAGTTGTGGGATATGACCCCAGTAGTGTCTTGATGAATGAGAAAAATAGCATAGGAAATGCAAAAGAAACGGTTGTTTTCATTCAAACCATTGCCGGAGCTGTAGAAGACACCTGAGAAGTGAGCGAGAAGAACTGCCTTAGCTTGCGTTACCTGCACACCACGTGAGCTCGTTATGGGGACTCCTTCAACTTGTTCATACAATATAAAAGAAGATATTTTTTTAACAAATGGTTTATACTGTCTAGCTGTGCTTCGTTGTTTCGAGTATACTGAAAACTCAATGTGGGATGTTTAATTTTTTCTATTTTTCAACACTTCACGTTGGCTGTTGCCCTCTGTGTTGGAGAAAAAAGGGCAGAGTCTATCCAGGGGATTTGGGGTCACTAAAAACTGTTCCGATGTGTTCTTTACTTCAGCAGGAATCATGTCAGCATCTCTCTGCTCCCCTACCTTCCTCGGCCGTTCTTCCTGCTTACTCACAGTGTTTCTGCTTTTACGCAAACCCTCCTTACCTGCGAGATTAGAAAAACCATTTGTCGGATTTACAAACTGACTTCTTGAATCATGCCAGGAACGATGTGCTTGTAACGTCTCGCTCCTTGGTGTTCTCGAGGAGCGATGGCCTGTGTCTGCCTCAGTGTTCTGTCTTTCCCACATGAGAGGACGGAGAAGGCTGCCCTGTGACTGGCCTCACAGACGCAGATTGTTGTAGCTCAGCGCCTCAGCCTTCAGTGCCTGGATCCTTTCAGTTCAGTTGGGCCTTGTAAGTCTTTTCTGATGTAGTTTTACTGACTCAGCTCTTCCCTTACTCATGATACTAAAGAGAAAATGAGAAGCAAAAGTCTGTCCTTCACCACAAGTTGTTAAGATGTGTTTTTCCACATGGCGTCACCTCTGACCTTGAATGTGTTATGACAGCAAGATTGTAGCTGCTCTCTTCCTCTCCATCTGTGTTGGGGCCCTTTAAAAAACTAGATATTAAAGATTTTTATCTTAATGTATTTTTATCAGAACACTTTGCACATTTTCATACTGAAAGAGATGTGATTCCAGACTAAGGTACTGACTTTTGTAGTTCATGCAATGTTCCTGTTGGGAATGTTTTTGTTTGTTTGTTTTCTTAAGTGAACCTGAAACACTCTAATCTTAAGGGAATCCAGTCACACACGATAAGGTGAAATATTACCATATGGGTGTGGAAGTCCTTCCCTTTACTTTCGGCTTTTTTTTTCTGTTGTTGCTAGGGATCAGACCCAGAACATACAGGCGTCCACTTTACAGCTGGGCAGCATCCCTGGCCTCACGTTCTTTTACAGTAACCTTATTTTCAGGCCAGAGAGAGAGAAAAGAGAGCTCAGCTGGCTGCAGTTTCTACTTTGCGTGCTGGACTCCGAGATTAACCCCGAAGCAGGCTCAGGAGTGACCACAAGCACTGGGGAGCCACCCCTGAGTACTGCCAGGCATATCAAAACCTAAAAAAAAAATTTATTTTTATGTGCTTATGTTCATCTGTAAGCTCAACTGAGAACGAGGGGCCTTTGTGCACTCGCTCTGTGCCCGCCCCTCCACGTCTCGGGCACCGCCTCACCAGACCTCACCTGTTGGGGCATTAGCCGCATCACCGGCCTTGTGTGGGTCACCAGAGGGCATCAAGAATGGCAGATAAAGAAGCCGATTACTTGCCTTTCCCTGTACAAACCCTACCTCTGCAGCATAAGACATTCTGGTGCGACAGCTTTGGAGTAGTAGTGTTAGAAATCCTAACACAGTTCTCCCTGTCCTCCCCACCCCTGGTCATCCGTCCCTTTCTTTTTTTTTTCCCCCAAATTTTATTACACCATTTTAGACATACAATTGCAAGATGCTCATGTAGAGTTTTGGTTCTACAGTGTTCCAACACCCATCCCTCCACCCAACCCATCTCCCATCACCAATGTCCCCACCTCCCTCCCCCCCCCACACCTCAACTACTTGGCGGGTTCTGTATATCTTTTTCTCTCCTCTCTATCTCTCCCTCCTGCCAAACTTTCCTGCACTTCGTGGAATGCAGTGGATCAAAGGACATTGCTGTTTCCACTATTTTGATGGACCCGGCCGCGCAACCTGGACTTGAACTGGTTTTGCTCTGTTAATCTGGTCGTGAGGTAGTATCCCAGCATCCGGACAGCGAAGGTGGTGGCTAGTGTGGTGGGCGAGTCTCATCCGGCTGCTTCCAGGACCCCCAGAGGTGATGGGCCAACACCCAAAACCGCATCTGTCCTCCCGGAGCCCCATGGTCAGCTGGGCCCGGGAAAGTGGGGTTCCAGCTTCCCCCAGGCGTGTCCGAGGCCCGCATGCTATGACTGGTCGCCCCAGGGCAGCTCCTGGGCGGGGCCACCAGGCTCGACAAAATGGAGGGGGATCCTCCCTTTCTAACCTAGAGCAGCCCACCAGCCACCATGGCAGTTTTCCTGGCCCTCCCACTGGGAGGCCTGGCTGTGGAGCTGAACAGTTCTGCCGATGCAGCTTTAGGAGACAGAGCCAGTGGGCGTGGCCCTGCAGCCGCACCCAGCACTCATGAGAGCCAACGCCTGGCACTGCATTGCCCCTTCCCCACTACCCTTTCTTGCCATAAGTCGGAGCTATAATAGAACTCATCTCAGTCTTTCCTGCATGATTGCTCTGTAAGGGAACTTCGAAAAAGGGTATTAAAAAACCTCAAATTGCTCTTTTGTAGCATTGCTAGAACCTGGAGCCACTCACTAAATTGTATATAATAGAGAACTATGTGTTGGAAATGAAGAAATAATGAGTCACTTTTTTCCCCCTTCCTCAACTTTGGAGCTTGGCATTTATATAGAGAGATGGGGTGGAACTGTGAGTCAAGGACCCAGCAAACCTGGCCTGGACTCAAAGCTGAAGACTGAACTCAGACCCCATTCGGGAAGCTGGTTTCCCCCATTGGTCACTTGTACAATGCCATCCTTCCGGTCGGTAGCCCTGCACTTGACTCCTCCCGCCTCCCACCCACAGAGCCACTCAGAGGTCGAAACCACTTGGCACCTCACTGGTGATGAGGGTCGTGGTGAAAAACCACAGATGCATCAGGTTATCTGCTGTTTAGGTCTTTTTCTCGTCTGAGTGGATGCTTGGCTTTGTGGAGAAGTGCTTAGCAAACCGCCCTGTGTTTCTGTAATGCTGTGAATTCTTGACTTTCTACCAAGTGTCTCCATTTTTGTAACTCGTTGGGTGTCTGCCAAGCATTTTATGAAATGGAGGCTTCATTCATTAGGAGTGAACGCTGGCCCCAGCACTTGGCTATTTTCCTTTCTAGGTTAACTACCACGGTTGTTTTATCCTTATTGGATTTGCACTTTACTTATATTTTTACTCTGTTACTTCCCTCTCCGACACTTTGGCAAGAATGCCAGGCCCCCTCTGTCGGGAAAGTGGGCAGATGGCACCTGTCGTGCTGAAAGGTGCTGTTCAGCAGTAATACCAAGCACGTGGCCTCGGTTCCTCCAAAGAACTGGTGTGACTGGAACCTTTAACTGCCACGGTAACAAATGTGTCTTATAGATTAACTACCTGGAATTGTGTGTCTTTCGTTACCATGTTAGTCCCCCCTGATGTATTTCTCACTTGATTGAATGAATTGCTCCAAGGATCATAAAAATCTCAAAACAGGGAGTTTCAGAGATCTAGAATGTGCTAATCACAGAACACTTGAGTCTTACCAGGTACATAGAGTTAGCTGAGGTGCAAATAGATTCTAAAAAAGGAATTTTCAAGGAACGGTTGTTTTTGAGCACTAACCAGAATGACCTGGACCGGGGGGAATTCCTGCCAGCGCTTTGCGGCAGCTGCCCTATGGAATACTGCTTGTCTCTCCTAAGCCCAGCTGACTCCCTAGGCCCTGGGATACGAGAGGCTGGTCGCTGTGTAGTGACTTTGGTCTTCAGCATAGACTCGGGACCCACACACCATCCTTGTGGCAAAACTAGAGGGGGCCATGAAAAGCACCTTGCCTTATTTAAAGGCTGGCCTTGATAAAGGGGCCCTCTGGGCTTCAGACCTGATGGCATGGAACATCCCCTTTCCATATATGGAGGTTCCTTGTATAAAAGTAGAATTTAGTCTTGCTTGACCTGAGTCATTTATAAAACCTCAAATTTGCCTTAGAAGTTTTCTTTTCTTTTTTTGCCTTTTTCATAGTAGATGTATGTGACCTTGCTCACAGTTTCTGTTCAGCGGGAAAGGGAGGCATCTTGGAGAAATGTTCTTCTCCTTCTCTTCTTGAGATTATGCTCTGGTTAAATTTGTCCCGATGGGAAGGCAGGTGCCTGGCAACCTCACTGGAAGACAGATGAAGAGCGTTTAGAACGCTCAGCAGCTTGACGGTCACTGAGATCCAGCCAGCTTCCCTCTTGTGCTCACCATGTACTAGACTTGGAGTAAAGTCCTGCCCTGGGCAGAGGTCATAGACAAGCAGATAGATTATTTCAATACCAGGTGATAAGTTCAATGGTGGGATGTCTGGGACCCTGCCGGGCAGCTGCCCTGGGTGTCGCCAGCCCCACCTGAGTGTTGAAAGATGAGTTGAAGTTGGTAATGCAGAAAGGAAAAAAAAAAAGTTTACAGGCTAGAGAGATAGCACTAGGGTTTAGGTGCCCGCCTGGCATACGGCTGACTCCTGCTCCCCCTGGCACCACATACTATCTGAGCACCACCAGGAATGATCCCTGAGCACAGAGCCAGGAGTAAGCCCTGAGCACCAACAGGTGTGGCCGCCTCCCCCCCAGGAAACCCAGGTTCATCTTCAGGGACCCAGTGACTGGGTGTTGCCTAGTCTCTAGCGCCCTAGAGCCCAATCCCCAGAACCCGGCTCTCAGGGGCCCATGGCCAGTGAGGGGAGGCCACAAACTGCATCACGGGCTCATCAGGTTTTCCTGCCTCCAAGGCTATCAACTGCTCTAGACGTGTTCTCTAGCGAGATATAAGGCAGGTCCGTTTGCACTTGGTAGGCCCCTCACTGAGCCCTGTGGTGGGTTCCTGCAGGTCACTGCTGTGTGGATCCGCCCTGCAACTCTGCTCTGATCCCCACCGGGCGACTTGGGCTCAGGCGTCCCTTTGTAGGAAGCCAAGCAGGGGAGACTGTCGCAGACAACAGTGGCCTGGTGCTAGCCCAGCCATGCCTCTCCATACACAGGCAGGCAGTTGCTGCCCTCTTTCCTTCTTAACCTTCCTGCAGTCTCGCTAGTGATGGGTCATTTCCAGTGTAGCGCAGCAGATACTCTGAGCCCGCATGACAGTGGCACACACCAAGGGGAAGGGAGCAAAAAGTCTTTCTGTATTCGGGGACACCAAAAAGGGCTCAGGCACATCCTGGACATCCCAGCCCACCGGAACACTGCCACAGGTCCTGGTTGGTTCTTGCTTGCTGTGACACCCATTTGCCTTTTCTTTGAGCGCCCAATGGCATCGTGGTCATCATTCAGGAACATCCATGCTCACTGTAAGCATTAGTACGACTTCACAGCCAACGGCGCAACCACTCCTCAGGGTTTTTAGCTTCTAATTTTGCCTTTAAACATTATCCTTTTCACACAGTAGCCTATGTAGAGCCGCATGAAGAAATCTGTCAGATTGGGCCTAGATTCTTGCTCCCACGTGTCCCATGTCTGGCCAGAGACATGGAAAAGAAGTTCAGGCCTTGACGGTCCCTCAGTCCTGTGACCCTGTGATGCCATGGGAGATGGCGCTCTCAGAGCAGCGTAGGCCATGGCCAGAGCATGTCCACCAAACACACATGCACACTGCAGCACACACACACACACACACACACACACACACACACACACACACAAGCTGCCTAAACCGCTCTCACGTATCTACAGTGTCTTTGTCTCCATCCCCAGAAGCAAGTTGCTTTTCTCCTTTCCCACCCAGCGCCTAGCAGGTTTGCAAAAGATGGTGGAGGAGGAAACTTGTGTTACGGTACCATCTCCTTAAAGACAAATACCTCAGAGTGTTCACCTTTGTGAGTCGAAAAGTGGATCTGACTTTCTAGGGTGAGAAGGTGGCAAGGAATTGCAGGTTCGTGTGAAAGTCAGATTTTGAATTGGACCTTGATTTGTGTATGTGTGTGATCTTCTCCTTTTCTTTCTTGGTTCTCAGGGACTCATGAGACGGTGACTTATAATCAAAAAAGGGAAAAGGTGTCTGTTTTTTAAGTATTTCATGTATGTGATATTTCATGTATCCTTTCCCCCTATTTTGGTGGGTGGCGGCCTTATGTCTGTCTTTATAAGTATCGCATGTGCATTTTCCGCCCTATTTGGTTGGCGATGGCTTTCGTCAGTACTGTGCATGCCTGCGTGAAGTATGGACCAAAATCCTCCTGTCACTGGTGAACTCTGTGTCATTTGTGTTTTATGGTATCCCCTTTGCTTTGTAAATGACTTGCTTTTAGCATACTGACATTTTGCAAAAGAGAGCCCTTGTATGGAATGAATAAAAAACTGTTCTGAACTGGACCACGAGGCCCACATCGTGCGTGGCCCCATGTTATTTCCGAGTGGGACCTGGTGACTGCCGCCGTTCTCTGCCTTGGAGCTTGCTGAGGCCAGCGGGTCGCCCTAGGATACCACTGAGGAGATTCTCCGCAGACTGGAAACAGCATAAGACCCAAGTTGGAGCAGACTTCTCCGATGTGAACTTTTCTGCAGTGGACATACCCATCTCTCCTGTCCACTCACTCACCAACCTGTCCTGTCATTGACTTCCTGAATGTGATGGGGGGAAGGAAACTGTCCCCCGTGATCAACTGTCTGTATCTGGTTCTCCATTCCAATGCTGCTGGGGTGTTTGACTGTCGGGTGACTCCCCTGTCCCACTGTAATTCCCTCTACCTAAATGCAACAATTACCACGTCCAAAAAAAAACATGCAAAGTTGCCTCCATGGTATGAAATAAAATCTCTGGAAACCTCCTTGCTGGTGTGGCCCCGTCCTTGCTGTTAGGCCGTAATGTGTGACCACATGACACTGATCACCCAGCACTGGGTCAGGGGAGGGAAGGGTGTGGGCCGTGGGGAGCGGTGAAGTCCGTTGATGGGACAGGCCAGTCCCCCACCCTGAGGCACAACAGACGTGCTGGCCACGCCAGTTCTGGGTGTTTGCTTCTTCTTCCTATTCCTGACTCCACTTTCCTATGTTAAAAATTTCCCAGAGACTAAAACGTGGGGCAAGACCCATAGAAAAAGTATGAAAATTGTCCCTTATTTTTGGATCAGACCAGAGACAGCACTGTGTTGAATAGTGAACCCCGGCCCTGCTTTCCCCCCTGTGGCCCACCTGTGCCTGCACAGCCCTGGCACACAAGCCCTCAGAGACCCCCCACGTTCTCCTTTATGGAGGGACCTTCCAGGTGCCACACCCAGAAACCTTTCCTAGGGCCTCCTTGGCAGAGCCAGCGTCTGAGTGTCTGCGAGGTGATGCAGGAGTCAGGTCAGCCTCCCTGAAGGGCAGGGCCTGTCCGTCCTGGCCATTCTAAACCGTTTGTTGGTTTTGTCCCAAGAAGTGAAACAGTGTCAGTTCCAGTGGCACCTCCAACTGTGGATGGCAGGTTTTTTGAGGCCACTCCCAGCCTTAAGCTGATACAAACTAGGCTTCGTGCTGTTCCTTCTGGGACACAGGATGGCCCTCGGCCCTCGGTTATGGAAGCAAAGGCTGCAAAGCCACCGGGTGGCTCTCAGACAGCCCCTTCCCGCTCCCACCCTTCCCTCTGGCGATTGTCACCTTAGATGTCATTTGTAAGTACACTTGCAGGTAAATCAGAGACCACAGAAGAGAAGCTTGTTGCAGCCCTGCTGAATCAATTTATTCCCATAGAGCTTCCCGCTCTTAAGAAATGGGGAGGGGGGGCAGCCTCTGGCTCCAGGCTGCTACACCCCCGTGTTCTCCAGGGCACCAGCCTTCTGACCCCGTGTTAGCCCTGGCCTGGCCTATTTAAATCTCTGAGCCAACTCTTCCAGGATTTCCATGAGCTTCTCCTCTTCCGCTGGCGAGGATGAGGTTCTAGCAAGAGGTAAATGTTTGGGAACTGGTTTCCGATCTGAAGTGGGAGGAAGCAAGATATGATCAGGGTGGCTGCAGGCGCTGCCTCGGCCTGTGACTGCTGAGACCCAGCAACGGGGCCAGGGGCACCCAGACCAGGCGGAGAGAGTGTGGCAGGAGCCGGCAGTGCAGGGGTACAGGTGCCTCTTCGCCCGCAGCATCAGAGCGCCCGGCTGCCCACGCTCAGTGGATGCTAGACAGGAAAGAGCGTGGCCCTGCGTGCTGCTCACCCTCGACCCCAGGGCCCTGCACCGCACCGAGCAGCACCACAGCCGTGAGCCCTTGTGGGGAAGGGAGGGTCCCACTGTGGGGGTCTCCTGAGCACTGCCGGGGGGCCAGAACAACCAGAAGGGCAGCTCCAGGCTGGCTTCACTGCCCTCGGGGTCCCGCCCTGCAGGACCCAGCTGCCTCCTCGTCAGGACTCGCCCCTACCAGAAGGGGTAAAGCAGGGGAGTGGGCAGGGGTCCCCACTGCCACCAAGTGTCCTGGGGCACAGGGTCCACCCCAGCTGGAGCAGAAGGCAGTTGTGCTGCCCTGGGCCACAGGGAGGAAGTCACCTTGGAAGAAGAGGCCACTGGGCTGCTTGGAGGTGGCAGCGGCAAGTGCCAGCCACAGTACCGTGTCAGCCCCCTGCACCGCCGTCGCAGCCTGTCCTTGAACCTGGCGTGGAACCCTGGCATTGCCCGCCTCACGCCTGCAGTGGGGAGGAAGAGACATGGGTGAAGAGGGGGGGGAGAGACGGAGAGGACAGACATAAGTGAGGAGGATGGGGTACGGGTGAGGAGGGGACGGAGGGCAGCAACTAACGGAGCGTTTTACATCAAGGTGCTGACGGGATGTTGGCAGTGCCTGGAAGTGGAGCACTCAGGCTCTTCCTGCTCTGGGAGCACCTGGCAAGAGCCTGGTGGAAACCTGCTGGGCTGCCAGAACCTGGACACAGGTGCCACTCAGTGGAGCCCATTAATGGTCCCCCAGTCACTGTCCTCTCCAGTGAGGCCACAGGATTGAGGGCTGCCTTGGCTGGAACCCGTGTCCTCACAGCCCTGTGAGGCGGCCAGCACTCCCGGGGCCCTGGCTGTGGGCACTCACTGAAGGCAGTCCAGGAGACACGTGAACAGGGGAGCCCAAGACTCCAGGCCCCAGTGAGCGCCACCCTCTGAGGGCCAAGCGTCTCCGAGCACTTTCCTGGTGCTCTGGCGTTTTTCTTCTAGCAGGGAGGGAGTGAGACGGGAGAGGAGAGTGTGGCTGCCTCCATTCTGCTCCCCTGCCTCGCTTGCTGCATCAGGGGGCCCGGGGGCCACTCCATAGAGTGTCCTCGGCACCCCATTTGCCCCAGACCTTGGGAACACACATCTGAAGCAAACACATTGGGGAAACAAAAACCATTCTCTGGTTGAGCAGGGCAGCAGGCCAGCAGGCAAACAACCTTTGATGTCTGAGGATTTTGGGGCCTTAGCCAGGTTGCAATAAATGAATCTAGCGAACTTCAGCAGGTGCCCAGACAGGCTGCCCTGGGCGGCATTTTCCCTCCAGGCTGTGAGGACACTTGGGTTCCAGCCTGAGCAGCCCCTGCCCTTGGGTCACTGGTGAATCCTGTGGGAGCCAGGAGCGCTGCCGGCGTCACCACGTGGGGACCGAGGGCAGCTCTGCAGGACCTTCTGCTCTCCTGCCCTGGAAGCTTTGAGATCGCCCCACTCATCCCCTTCGCCTCCGCGTGCCCCAAGCAGTGCGGAGTGGCCTGGCTCATTCCTCCTGGTCATTCTTCGACACTCTAGCACAGAGCAAACCAGCTGCTCCCCACATCCACCAGAGAAGCCAGAGCCCCCTGAGGTCTGAGTGCAGCACAGCCTGTATTTTGAGGTGAACCCAAGAAGGTGCAGGGAGTTAAAGGCTACCACCTACCTGGGGTGTCGGCCCAGCCTGGATGCATGGACCGAGAAGTGGATGTCGGGGTGCCGGCGGCCCACTGCTCGGTCAGAACCACCTGCTGCCGCTGTGCGGGTAGGGGAGGAGAGGGGCAGGGGCAGTGCTCAGGCTGCCCCCAGGCAGCCCCAGGCTGCAAGCGCACATTTCCACCCACGCCCCCACCCGCCTCTCGGGCTGCAGAGCAGAGTAAGGGGGGCTGGTGCTGTGACAGACCCCTCTGAAGGACGTGGACCTGGCACAAGCCACCAAGAGCAACCTCAGACCACCTGTACTTCCCTGAGCCAGCGCAATCCCACCCCTGAAATTAAGGCCCTGCAGGGTCCGACTCTTCCTCCACCACAAGTCACACACTGCCCCAGCCAGAGAAGCTGGAGGTGGGCAGGGCCCCCCCCACCCGGGCTGCCATCCTGTGCACGTTGATCAGCATGAGGGTGAAGGCCCCCTGACTGGGAGGACCACACTCACGCAGTCCACAGCAGTAGGCAAAAGGATATCCCCCATCCGACCCCCCAGATCTGCACCGCACCCTCAGCCACTGAGGGACTGACCCTATCCCAAAGGGACTTGTCATGCCATGCAGGCGACCCCCCACTCCATCCTGAGGGCTGAGCGGCTCATCCCCCTGTGCTCCGAGGAAAGCGCCACGGCAGCGGGTTCGCTAGGATTCTGTGTGGGGGGTCAGGGAGCAAAGGTGGAGCAGACTCAGACACGGGGTGGGGCTCCCTGCAGATGGGGCTGCTGAGGGCGCTGGGCTCACTATGAGGGATTCTCCCTGCTGAAGCAAAGGGTGAGGCCTGTCTGCACAGGCTTAACCAAACCTGCTGCTTCTGTTTTTTCTGTTGTTTTTGAGCCACACTTGGCAGTGTTCAGGGGTTAACTCCTGGCTCTTCACTCAGCTGTCACTCCTAGCAGTGCTTGGGAGATTATATGGGATGCTGGGAATCGAACCAGGGTCTGCCACATGCAAGGCAAGGGCCCTTACATGCAGTACTATGTCTCTGGTCCCCAAGGCAGCTTTTTTTAAAAAATTTTTATTATATCACTGTGAGATACACAGTTACAAAAGTGTTCATATTTAGGTTTCAGTCATACAGTGATCCAGCACCCATCTCTCCACCAGTGCCCATTTCCCTCCACCAATGTCCCTGATTCCCTCCCCCTCCCTCAGCCTGCCTCAATGCACAATGGCAGGCACTTTCTCTCTCTCTCTCTTTCTCACTCTCCTTCCCCCTCCCCCATCTCTTACACATTGTGGCCAAGTGAGCTTTTTCAAAGAGCTGCTGGAGCAGCTCTTTTGAAAGAGCCCTTGTCTTCCACATGCAAGGTGCCATCTCTGACGGTCCCGAACAGATGCAGGTAGTTTATAAAGCTAGCTGCCATGAGCCAAGCTCTGGCTTCATGTTGGCACTTTCTGTGACTCTGGCTGGGTCCTCCCCATTGCCTGGCTTGCTTCAGACCTGGGTGCCCAATGCCCCCGAGTCCCATGTGGGGTGCCCTCCCACACCCTTGTCTTCTCTGGGCTGTGTGGGCAATGGGAAAAGCTGATGTTCACAGCATATGGTTGGGGTCTGCAGACACCCAGAGGAGTGGAGGCCATTTCTGGGGTTCTCCCACCAGGAAGCAAAGTCTGAGCAGAGCAATCTGGGCCCCGAGGGAGAAGAGGGTTCCCTGTGAGCCAAGAGCTGCCGTGGCTCTCTGAACCCCAAATATATGAGTTACCCAGAACCAGGCGCCTCCTTGGCAAAGAACCCAGGTGGGCGGGGGAGTAAGCGGCACCCAGGGACGCCCCACACTCACTTTTGTTCTGCGCGTAGGCCATGGTGCCATCAAAGGCCGCCCGCTCCCACTGCAGGTCACGGGTGCTCAACTTCTGAACCAGCATCCCCGGAGGACACTGTCACCTGCCGTGGGCATAGCAAGAGCCATTAGCCAACGCATACCACACCACCACTGCTCTTCCCTGTCCGTACAGCAGCTTCCCGTGGCTGTCACCAAACCTAACCAGAAGGTCTCTGACCTGACATGCATGCCTCGGACCCGGGATTCTGGGAGTCAGATGCGGGAGTTGGGTCTATGGATGGAAACCAACAGAGCTGGAGCCAGAGACAGTGCAGCAGGGACCAGCCTCACAAGCAGCCATCACACCCCATGTGGCCACCAACCCTCCCACCAGGAGTGATCCCTGAGCACTGCCAGGTGTGGCTCAAAAAACAAGAGACAGTGGAGGGGTGCAGTTTGTCCCCCAATTATTTTTTTGGCTTTTTTGGATTACACTCAGTGGTGCTCAGGGGTTGCTCCTGGCTCTGCACTCAGGAATTACTCCTAGTGGTGCTCAGGGGACCATATGGAATGCTGGAGATCCAATCCAAGTTGGCCTTGGCAAGGCAAACGCCCTCCCGCTGTGCTGTCACTCACTTTCCAGGCTCTAGAGGAGCTGGTGCTCCTTGCTCCGGCAATGCCCTGCCCTCTGCCTCCTTCAACCCCTCCTGGCTCTGGCGGCCACACAGACCCGTCCTGGGTCCTGCTCCTCTCCCCATATCAGGACTCTTCACTCAAGGGCAGCCACCTTGTGAGGTGAAACGGTCACAGGTCCTGGAGTGAGCCGTGGACACCAGAGCAGAAGATGTTAGACACCCCCACCTCTGCAGAGAAAAGGCTCCAGGGGAAACTGAGTCTGGCTCCTCGGGTCTCTGTCACATTAGCTTGCCCATGTCAGGGCACGTTCCCCAGGAAGTGACCAGCTCCCACCCTGGCCTCCTTCTCACCAGGAGGCTTGGGCTGGGCCTGGACAGCAGCCACTGGGCACAGTGAGGAGGGACCGGAGTAGGGAAGGGGAAGCACTCCTGGGAGCAGGGCAGAGGATGTGCGAGGAAGCCTGGGAAGCTGCCTCTACTAGAAGGAACCTTCCAGAAGCAGCTCCAGTGCCAGGAGCTCTTCAGGCAGCCTCAACTTGCCCTGGGCCCCCAGCGGGTGTCCATGTCTCCTTGCTGCACCCAGGAAACACCAAAAGCAATGCTTGATTTCAGAGCACTGTACCACGGATGTGTCATTGAGTAGGATTCTATGTCCCGCTCCCCAAGCAAGTGGGGGCAATGGCCACACGAGCACAGTGGGGGAGCACAACAAAGGGACTACTGTCCCCTCATGCGCGGAACGCTTCAGCCACACAACCGGCTACTCACCACTCTGGGGTCATGCGCCTTCTCCAACACGGGGGATCAGGGCGGTGGTGAGGATGTAGACACCTGAGGGGCACAGGACATCCAGTGAGGGCCCGCACCGCAGCAGCTCCTCGCCCCAGGGGCACCCAGGGAGCTCACCCTGCTCTGAATGGTTCCTGCCTCGTCCCCGTATCCCTCCCAGGCTCACAACAGATGAAAGCAAGAGAAAAATTATCCCTGTGTCAGAGAAGGCACACCTAAGCCACAGGCTCGAGCGAGCTCACGCTGTGGGGGAGGGGCCGGGGCCGGGTATCCTCCGGGGTCGGATCCTCCGAGTGTTCACTTGGTCTCACTTGTGCAGGGATAAGGGTAAGGAGGGAGCAGCAAATCTCGCAACACTTGTGATGCGAGGCGTATGCCCCCTTTGCTGTGCATTTCTGTGCTGGTTGGGAATTTGAATCACTAGACAATGAGCATCTAATTTCACAATAGTTCCCACAATCATAAACCGTTATTCATGGAAAGAGGAAAACCATGCGAGGTCTGTGTGACAGAGTGAGGGTCTCCCAACGAGTGGGGCACAGAGCACCAGTGGTGGGCAGAGGTCAAGATGACAGCATCCCTGCCAGGATTAGATTCTGCTGCACTTATTATATTTTTAATACATGTCTGTGAGTAGTGGAAATATTTTTGCATGCAGATTATTATCATTACACGCTCTGAAATAACTGACATGTGCTGCCACGGGTTAGTGTAGGGGAAGAGTATCAATGAGAGCCCTTCCCCTCAGATGAGAGGCTCCTGGGATAGGCCTCTGCCCTCTGCCCTCTGCCCTCTGCCCTCTGCCTGCACCCTGCCCTGCAGCAAAGCCCACAGAGCAGCTGGTATGGGGACTAGGCACTGGGGCATTGACAGTTCAGTGTAGACTTTTCGGCCTCAATTCTTGACTGAAGAGGGAGAAGGGCAGGACCCCGCTTCCCGGATAAGAGGACTCGAGGTGACAGGCACCTGTGTGGAGCAGAGACAGGGACCGGCACTGTCACTTGGTTTCTGCATTACAGCCCTGCAGACACCGAGCTGTGGCTCCTGCCGAGAGCACGCTGGGCCGTCCCTGAGCCCAGGCATCGCATCTTCAGTCGCTAATGGCTGTCCCCCTCCATTGAAGGCCTTTGAAGGCTGTCTTTGTATTCACTGCTGGTGGCTTTCTCTGTGATTTAATTTGTGAGAAGCAGAAAGGGCTTCTGCCAAACACTCTGCCCATCAGCCTGCCGTAACGGATTGTCATAAATAACTCCTTTGAGTCCCAGAAATGAAAGCTGGACACGGGCTCCACGCAGCAGGCAGGCCACGAAGCCCTCCCCAGGGCCACCCTCTCCCTGGTCGGCATGAACACAGCCTCTCTTCCCGCTCCAGAACCTGCCAACTCTCCCTTCATCCCTGGGCACGACACCTGTGTCAATATAGGCGTCAGCAGAATGGCAGGCAAGAGTCACACCTGCCCACTCCACACCAACATTCCCTCATGCACGGCGCACATGGGTAGGGGAGCTTGAGAAAACACCCTCAGGGGAGAAGGTGGGGCGCCCCCAATAGGCTTCTCTGTCTAAAACAAAAAGTCCTTCAGGCCTGACATATAGTATGGGAGGTAAAACACTTGCCTTACATGTGACTGTAGCGGCCATGACCTGGGTTTGAATCCTCAGCACTCTCGAGCGCAGAAACCGGAATAGCTCCTGAGCACCCCCAAAAGGGACCCCCTAAGCACTGCCAAGAATGCTGCCCCCAGCCACAAACATGAAAATGAAATGGAGACTATGATGAATCTCCCTGAGTCCTTGGGCCACACTGAGTCCCGGGCGAGTTTGCAAGTCACCCTTACCCTGTGGAGACCCAACGCCTGGATCCTGGCCCTCACCCCTACCCTGTTCATACAGTTTCCCTCTCTTGTACCTGAGCCTGGTCCCGCACCTGCCAACATTTCAGTCCCCAACAAAGCTGAGCAAAAGACTCTGAAACCTGATGCAGAGGTGGGGAGGGGAGGTGCCCTGCCCCCTTGGGGTAGAGGTGGGGAGCACCTATTAAAGCAAACAAACAAAACACCCAACTTGGTGGGGGCTGGAGCAATAGCACAGCGGATAAAGCATTTGCCTTGCATGCGGCAGACCCAGATTCAATCCCGGCATCCCACATGATCCCCTGAGCACCGCCAGGAATAATTCCTGAGCGAAGAGCCAGGAGTAACCCCTGAGCATTGCCGGGTGTGACCCCACCAAAAAAAAAAAAAACAACTTGGACTTGAGCGACAGTGCAACACCAAGTATTAGCCTGCACATGGCTGACCTGGGTTTGACCCACAGCATCCCATATGTTTCCTGAGGATTTCCAGGAGTGATCCCTGAGCTCAGAGCTGGGAGTAAACCCTGAGCACTGGTGGATATGGTCTTCCTAAAACATGAACAAAAAAGTACTGAAACAAAACCAGCTATGTGAGTGAGTGGCCGCCTGAGTTTGCCACATGTGGCCTAGCCCCCCAGGGGCAGAGCAGACCGGGCTGGAAGTGACACCAGGGCTGAGCTGTGCCCGCTGAACTCTCCGAAAGACTGGCAAAGGCCCCCATGTGCACGACAGGCCTGGGTACCTGGAAAAGCAGCGGATCTGCCTGAGCATGGGGTGTGCAGGGAGCAGGTACAGAGTCAAGACACAGACACGGTCACCTGGTCCTCTCAGCTCCCCTGTCCTGTGTATAGTCCGTGATGGGGAGGCAGCACCCTCTGCTCCCATCGATAAGCTCCTTTCCTTGGTGGGCCAAGAGCGCTCCCCAGGGAACCTGGGATTGACCCCCGAGACCTCAGCTCTCCCTAAGGCCTTCGCTTCTTTCCTCTCCTCTTGTGTCCAGGACAAGGTCTCCTGTGGTTGGGGTGCACCCACACATGCTCCTCAGACAGTCTCCTTTCATTGCAGGGATCCCCACGCCCTGGAGTCGCTCTCCTGACCTCGGGGTGCACACAACTGCTGCTGCTGTGTGCTTGTGGGATCACACACTCTGCTGCTGGCTCCGACCGGCACAGTTATGGCATCAGGGGTGCCGGATCACAGGGCCACCAAGATAGCAGATGCACATTTGGGCATCACCTGGGATCAAATGTGAGGCCTCACGCTCACAAGGCAGCTTCTTTTGCCACCGAGTCCTCTCCTGGGCCCTTCAATGCCTTTTATTCATTTATTTTTTTTTATTTTCACTTCACTTCTTCACTTGTCTTCCCATTGTTCATCGATTTGCTCCATCAGGCACCAGCAGCATCTCCATACGTCCTGTCGCATGCTAGTGTAGCCCGAAGGCATCTGCTCGCTCCAGGAACATGAAGAGCCTCACACCATTCGTTCAGGTTATGGGAATGAGGTCTATAATTGTTACTGCTTTTTGGCATATCAAATATGACACGGGTAGCTTGCCAGGCTCTGCCGTGAAGGTGGGATACTCTTGTAGTCGCCTCTCACCTCGTGCATTTATTGAACAGCATGACTGCTTTCGAGCCGGGCTTGTGATCAGCTCTTCTGCCAGGTGGAGCAAAATATTTTATTTTAGGCATAGTGATTTATAATACTGCTAATGGTGGGGTTTCATGTATACAACATTAACCTTATCCATACATTGGATAGCATTGGAAACCATGTTGGTTGGTACATTTCGAAGCCATATTGGGACATTGAGGATAAAGCTAGCACTCTCTCAAGGGAACTTCAGAAAACAGGAGTTTACAATATTTTTAGTGGTTGAATTCATTAGTCCCAGATATGATGACCTTTGGACTTCTAGTTATTTTACACAGTTCATTCTCAAATTGATTCTTGACCACAATAGCATCAGCACAGTGCCTAGGAACTTAAAAGAATTTTAGGATCTCAGACCTTATTGTAGACCCAATGGAACAGAAACTCTTGGTGGAGCTCATCAGTTTGCTTTTTTTTTTTAATTTAGTATTTTTATTATACCACCTTAAGATATACAATTACAAAGATATCATATTTGGGTTACGTCTTACAGTGTTCCAGCACCCATCCCTCCACCAGTGCCCATTTCCCACCACCAACATTCCCGATTCCTTCCCCCTCCCCTAGCCTGCCTCTATGGCCAGTTTATTATCTCTTTCTCTATATCTCCCTCTCTTTTCCTTCTCTTATACATTGTGGATTGCAATATATAGATTTAGAGGTCATCATGTGTATCTTACTGCCTGTATTTAATGCTCAGTTTTAGGATGGTATTAGCACTTTCGACAATTATTAGCACTCTGTTCCCTTCTCTGTCTTACCTAACCTCTGACTCCCACATGTTTGTGTAATTTTCACCTTTGATAAGACCTTCTGATCTCATTCATTTATTTCTGTTGGCCACACCCAGTGTTCCTCAGGGGCTAACCCAGCTCAGGTCTTGGGGACGGCTGCCAGCAGAGCTCAGAGGACTCTATAGTGCAAGGGGGTGAATCTAGGACTCCCTCATGCAAAGCACACGCCAAAGCCCTTTGACCATCCCCCTGGCCCTCACGGCCTTTGAAAATAAGAATATCTCCAGGGGCACCTTAGAGACAGTGCAGAAAGTGCCTTGCATGTGGCTGATCTTGGTTAAAACCCTAGCACAGTATTCCCTGAACGCTACCAGGAATGATCCCTGTGAATAAGAGCTGGGAATAAGCCCTGAGTACTTCCAGTCCTCCACAAAAGAATCCTGGAAAGACACAGGCAGCGGAAAAGAGAGTGCTTGGTCACTCCTACCTTAGTCTGAACCAGCTAAGCAAAACCAGAGACTATGACGAATCTCCCCTGAGTCCTTGGGCCACGCTGGGTCCTGGACAAGTTTACAAGTAAATGTTACTAGGAAGACCCAACGCATGGACCCTGACCCACACCCCACCCTGCTCATACAGGCTCCCTCTCCCTGTCTTCCAAGACTGTTTAGATGAGGGCAGTGACAAAAGAGATTCAGAGTTTTTATGAGAAGGGAGAAAAGGGATATTTTAGGGTGCAGGATCCCAGGAGAGAGCAGGCCTAGGTACTGGGAAGGCACTTTCAGCTACCGGAAAATGCCCAAGGTTAGCCCTGCTCCCAGTAATAAGGAAAATAATTCGTTATCATTCTGACTCATTAGTATTTTTAATTTACACGATGCTTTCCTTCCAAGGAACTCATTATGTCGATGGAGGCTCATTATGAGAAAGAGATTTGGGAGTGGAATTTATGTTGGACATAGTCTTCTAAATATGGCAACAAGGACCTTTATTACGTGGGTGCGTGCCTTGAAGCAAATCTCCCCATAAGCTAATTAAGAGGATGTAAAAGTGTGTCAAGCCTGGGCCATGCTGTGGAAGGGCAGCAGGTACACAGGGCATCCATGCCACCACACCAAGAGAAAATTCGACGTGCTCCTGCAATCAGATATCCTAATCACATTAAAGGTGAGCATTGATGAGAAAACGTCTGGTCGGTTTGACCTGTAGCATGGAAAACCAGGGCCTGGCTCTCAAAGCCTCCAGTTGGCTTGAATTAAAGCTACTTCTGCCACTACACTAGAACATCTCCTGTCCTGTGGGTTTGTGCTTTTCACGGAGCTGTCTACAGGAGAACAAAACAAGTCTCACTCCCCGGGAGGGGCTGGGCAACCTGTCAAGGGAGCGAAGAACGTGTGTGTGTGTGTGTGTGTGTGTGTGTGTGTGTGTGTTGTGACCATTGACCTCCAGGTGCATGACAAATGCAGAGATGACAAACCATTTCCAAGCTCCTCTTCCCCGAGGGCATTGGCAGTGCAGAGCCCTAGAGGAAAATGATGCTCAGTGGTCATTGGAGTGCTCTACTTCTTGCGAGATCTTGTTTAGGGCGACTCCTATCTTTCCCTATGCCCCAGCCTCAGCTCTTTGCCTGTTGCATCCACTGTGGCATGAAGCAGGCTCTATCAGGTAACTCACCTGCACTCACAGGTAGGTAGACATTAGGATGTGGATCTGGGCCACACCACGTTGAGTTGACATGGGGCCAAGAGCTAGAGGAGAGGGGCTGGAAAGACAGCACAGTGGGTGCCCACCTTGCATGCTGCAGTCCTGGGCTCAATTCCTGGTTCCCTGAACACCACCAGGAGTGATCCCTGAGCTCAGAACCAGGAGAAGAAAGCCCTGACCACCACTAGAGTTGCCCTCAAACCCAGTATCCTCTCCTCACTCCCCACCAACCAAAAAAGAAAAAAGGAGGAGAGGGAGAAGCCAGCAAAGTGTTAGGAGAGGTGGGGTGGGGGTGGGGGAGTGGGATGAGATAATATTCTTTTTATTTGTTTATCTGGGGGCCACATACAAGCTGTGCTCAGGGCTTACTCCTGGTAGAGCTAAGGTGATCCTATGTAATACTGGGGATTGAACCCGGGTTGGCTGCATGCAAGGCAAAGTAACACCCTACCTGTTGAACTATCACTCCACCTCTATCCATTTTTGTTTTATTTTGGTTTCTTGGCCACACCTGGTGATGCTCAGTGGTAGCTCCTGGCTCTGCACTCAGGAATTACTCCTGGAGGTGCTCAGGGAACCATATGAGATGCCAGGAATCAAACCCAGGCCAGCGGCATGCAAGGCAAATGCCCTATGCCCTGTAATATTTCTTCAGCTCCATATCTATCAATTTTTTCAAATGATAAAAAGAAAAAAATATGCACCAACTTGCAGCCAAATAATCTGGTCTTGGCCAGATTGGGTCTTGGCCAACCCCCAAGATCATGGCTGGTTGCTTGCAGGCCGTGAGTGGATCCCAGAGCCAGAGAGAGCTAGGCCTGCCTGGGAGCTGCCACCACCCAGAGCACAATTGCAGCACGGCTCAGACAGCTGCAATATAGCAGAGCCCAGACAACTCACCACGGCACTTCTGGGCTCTGTCCAACACAGCCTCAGTATTAACAGAAAGTCAAGAGCCAGCAGGTAAAAGAACTTGGTTTTGGGGTTCTTTAATGCTCCTGTTTAGGAAGGCTGCACAGAGCCTCCAAGTACAGTTGAAGTCCAAAAAGCTTTGCCCTGAACCCCGGAATCGTCAGGGGCTCGGGCTGGTGGTTTCCTGAGTCTCCACTCTCCCCATCTCCTGTGAAATCTGTTTCTCTCACCCCAAACTCTCAATCCTCTGGGATGAAAGGTCTTCAGGATAATTATAATAGTGTGGGCTTGGCAATACAGCCAATAGGCATTTGTTGGGAGAAAAGAGAGCTTGCAAAGAGAAAGTACTTCCCAGGGATTCAGTCTGGGACGAAGACAGCCCAGCTCCAAAGGGGAAGACCAGTAAACAAGCAGCTCTGCCTCGGGACTGACTGAAAGAATCGAGGGAGAACAGCTCTTTGCTTTCCTCCAAAGCAAGCGAGTGCCCTTTGTGGATTAAGAGAGAACACACAGGGGGCAGGGGTAACACTTGTCTGGTATGGGTTGAGCAAGGTTTGACCCCCTGAGCACCACCAGGGATCACTCCTGAGCATAGAGTTGGAAACAGTACTGAGCTGTGCTGAGTAAAAAAAGAAAAGGGGAGAGAGAGAGAGAGAGAGAGAGAGAGAGAGAGAGAGAGAGAGAGAGAGAGAGAGAAACTCTATACAGTTACTAAAATGACTTCTACATCTAATGCCATTTGGGATATCAGGGAGCACTAAGGACTTTTGTGCATTAAATTTTACAGTTATGTGAGATTTTTGCTTGCTTGTTTTTGGCCACCAACTGGTGCTCATGAAGCCATACTTGGCCCACCAAACCAGGAGAACTCAAAGATGTGGCTGCGAAGGCCTTGCAGTGCTGAGACAAGAGCTACCCAGTGGGCTGGAGGTACCCTAGGCCACGTGGCAATGTTGGGGAGGCTATGTGGTGCCGGAGCAAAGCCAGGTGCAGGCACCCTAACTCCCGCCCTACCTCCCTGGTCCCAATATTTGGACTATTGAATAGCACAAATGTCCCAGTTGCAAAAAAATTGGAATATAATGAAATAGACTCTTGTGGTAGTCTAATGCTTCCCTGATTTTTGATTTCGGGCTCTGAGAAATGACTCATATTGGATGGAGAAAGAGGTGGAGCAAACTGGGGCTGGAAACCAGTTTACACACATGGGCTGCCACTGTCCAGGGAACGCCCTGACCAACAAAGCCCATGCAGTGTGTGAGACTCCAGAAGCTGCTCAAGCCAAACATGCTGCTTCGAGATGCCCCACTCAGCTCAGCTGAGCCCAGCCCACCTGCTAAGAACACATATGAAAATTGTGAACTCTGAGATACTGGAGTTGTTTGTTAGGCTGCAATAAACTTATCAAGTTGGCAGCAATTACAAGTTCCTTGTCCTGTGCTTAAGAGACCTGTCCTTAGAAACAAATGGGGGGGAAAGTAGACATCCACTGTCGGTAGGAATGTCAGCTGTTTTCAACCTCTTTGTAAAACAGTCTGGACAGTTCTCAAAAACTGAGAATTGAGCTTTTTTTTTTTTTTTTTTTTTGGGTCACACCCGGCAATGCTCAGGGGTTTCTCCTGGCTCTGCACTCAGGAATAACCCCTGGCGGTGCTCGGGGGACCATATGGGATGCCGGGGATTGAACCCCAGGCCGGCATGGGCCGGCAGAGTGCAAGGCAAATGCCCTACCCGCTGGGCTATCGCTCCGGCCCCTGAGCTTTTATATGACACAGAATTTTCATATTTTGGCATCTACCCCAAGGTAGACACTATTTCAAAAGACTCATATCTATTGCAGCACTATGCACGAAAGCCAAGATCTGAGAATAATCTGAGTGTCCAAGAACAGATGAACAGATAAAGAAACTGTGGTACATATTCACAATGAAGCACTACTTGGCTAGAAAAAAAAAGACAAAATCATGCAACTTCCTGCCATGTGAGTAGAATGAGAGCAAAGACACTGAGTGAAGTTAGTCAGCAGGAGAGGGACAGACACAGAATGATTTTTACCATATACGGAAGATAAAGAAGCACATAAGGGAATAGCAAACAGTCAAAGATAACAGAACCTGAGAACTGGTACAGAGCTGAGCTTACCAAGGGTCAGGGGCTGGGTGGCGATTGGGCAGTGATGATGGACCTGAGTCAAAGCGGAGGGTGTGATATGCTAACACTGTCTGCGTGAAACCCATCATGAGTATATTGTCAAGCACAGAACAGTAAAAATGTACATACTAGACTCTTTTTCAGATGACTTCTAGCCCTGTTTCCTGTCTGTAAAATCTGTCAAGCTGTTCTGGAAATCAGCTGATATGCTCCGGAGAATTGAATGCTGCCCTGGCGCCTGGAGAATGCTCAGCTGTGCTTTATCACTCTCTAGCTGCTTCTGCACCATGGTGGTCCTGACTTGAAGGAGCAGCTGTCAGTGTGGACGGGCTAGTGACTACAGGCTACCAAATACCACAGCATTGAGGAACAAAACATTTCCTGTGCACTGACTTATGTCTTCCCAGAATGACCTAAGCTGAATGTCTAGCCTTGCTCAGTTATTGAAGTCAATTCACAGGGACAGGGGGAGAGCCATGATGAGGGGTCTCAGGGCCAGGGTTGAGGGCAGTGGCAATGCGGGTGAGAATCTGAATCTGCCATGGCTGCTCTTGTGGCCGGCTGCCAGCAGCGCACTCAGCCACGCTCCCCTGTCCCCATCTGTCTTCACTCCACAGTTCCTCTGAATGCCAAAGGCAAAACATGAGCGATGTTGGGAGACCCAATGTGTCTGAGACCAGCTGCCAACAGAACTCTCCTCCTGAGCTCCCTCGGCCCCTCCGTGTAGCCGCCCATAGTTCTGCCTTGCACAAGGCAACTCCTGCGCCAGCTGAGCTCTCACAGTGCCTCCACAAGCCATCCCCCACTCTGCCACTCCCCACTGCGTCATCTCCAAAACTCACCAATTAACACAAAATGTCTCAATCAGGAGCCACCCACAGTCTCCCTCCCAGTCACCCACAGTCCCTCACTCCTAAATCCTTCTTAATGGGGCCTGCAAACCCAAAGGGTTTCTAGAGGTCAAACAGAATCTTAGAAAACTGAAAACAACCAATCCCGTGTTGCATCATCAGACAGAAAAAAATTCGTACCAGGAAGGCAGCCAGCAAGGTCTTAGCACTCAGAGAGAGTCAGGCTGTTCCGGGTGGTGTGGCTCTGGGCTTACTTGAGACAGATGCTATTTTAACCTCTCTGCATCTCCTCATCCATCAAAGACACGTTGAACTGCCCCCCTCCTGCCTTGTTGCCTGTATTGTACTACATCTTCCACTCAAGAGAGGGTGAGAGAGAGGTCAGGAAGATCAATAAGATTCTAACACCCCAATCGGAAATAAAGGGGAAGAGCTATAAAGCTCATTGGCTGCAGTCCAGGCCCGTGCAAAAGCACAACATAACCAGCATAACAGTCAAGATGACAATCCCTTAGATTTTCCTGCCTGTCCATGTTCTCAGGGAAGACAAAGAGAGCAGAAAGGAGCAACTCTGTCCACCTGCCCTCCGCCTGCTCAGGGGAGGTCACGCCCTAAGCATTTAGTGACAGTGAGGGTCTGAGAACGCTGAAGGCTGGGGGTCAAGGTGACCAGGGCCCTAGGCCCCTTGGTTCAAGAAAGAGATGACGCAAGAAGGCTCAGAGCTTGTATGGTTCTGATTCTCTGAGCGCATACATGAATCATCTGAAATACAGCACGGAAGAGATTTCTCAGTCCCATTCTAGAGTTTTGACTTTAGTAGATGTGGGTGGGGAGCCCAAGAAAATGTGCATTTCCACCAAGTTCTGTGGCCATGCTAATATTGCTAATTCAAGAAGCCCATTTTGTTCTGAGGGCAGGGGGTTGTTGGTAAGCTGGAGAATCTCAGGGGCTACTCCTGGCTCAGTGTTCAGGGGTCACTCCTGGTGGTGCTCAGGGGAAATATACAGCACCAAGGATCAAGCCAGTGGCTGCCATGTGCCAGGTAATCACCTACTACTCCCACTCCACAGTTCCTACTTGAGGACTGATGACCTGTTACCACACAGTCGGGCCTTCGCTCTAGTTCAATGTCCTTCTTGTCCATCTTCTTCATACTTTTATCAGTCCTGGCTGGACATTCCCTGACTGCAATTGGTTTATACTCTCCACCTGAGAACTAGTTCTTCACTCCCAAGTAATGTGTCTACTGCCATGATTTTGATCCCTGGGTAAATTTTTCAGTAATGTTGAGTATTACTGAACATATTACAAAAAAGTACAGGAAAAGATAGTGTCTTATGAAGCAAAATAAATGCAGTGAAAGATAAAGCAAATGCGACCTGGCCAAGGGCCAAGAACCCAAGATGTGGGCCCATGTGTTTGAATTCTTTGGTATCTCTACCTGGTTAATTTTTGCTAAAAACAAGTAAGAAAGAAAACAGTGTAGACTTACCTAGAGTGTTAGTAGCAAAGTTTTTTTTTCAAGTCCATCTTCTGTAAGCTCTCTTTTATTGATCATGCATCCTGCGTTATTGATCTAAAAAAAATCACAGTTACCATTTCGAAATAGAGGAAAAGAAGGCCAGAGAACCTGTCTCCGAAGCTTGTGCCACCACCAATGGCCCGTCACAATGATGAGGACAGACTAGCTCACGTGTCCCTTCACGTCAAACCTACCCCAGGAAAAAATGTCACTTATGCAGATGGCTCTGCCAGAGAACTGGGTTGAGAAGGCCAGTTCAGAGGCTCGTGGACAACCCATCACAGTAAAGATCCATGGGAATTTGTGAACCAATAGAGTTAGGAATCTCGAGTTTTCTAGAGTGTAGTCACATTAAAAAAAATTTTTTAAAGGGGGTGGCAGGCGGAGAGATAGTATGGGGGTTAAGGCACTTGCCTTGTACATGTCTGAGCTCATTCAATATCCTCTTCCTGGCATTATATATGGTTTCCTGAGCATCATCATGGGTGCCTCCTGAGCACAGAGCAGGAGTAACCTCTGAGCACTACTAGGTGTGGCCCAAAGAGCAAAAACAAGCAAAAAAATGTCAACAGCAGAGCCAGAATAGTTCAACAAGCTGGGTGCATGCACAGCTTTGCATTAGTAGGCTCAGGTTAGAGCCTCAGCATCACACACTCACTAAGGCTGAAGGTGGGAGGAAACCCCTGAGTACTGCCAGGTGCAACCCCAAATCCCAAATAAATGTATATTACATGTGTATAATTTAATTTTTTTAAAATGTGACCAGAGCCAGTTTTCCCCCATGCTTACTCCTGGCTCTGTACTCAGGGATCATTCCTGGTGGAGCTCAGGAGACCATACGGAGTACAGGGGATGGAATCTGGCTGGCCCGGCAAGGCAAATGCCCTCCCTGATGCACTACCTCTCCAACCCACACAAAACATGGTCAAAAGAGACAAGAAAAACTATTTGGAGGTCCTCCCTGGCTCTGTGCCTGGGGAACCAGGAGCTGGGACTCAACCCAGGGCCTCTTAACTACTATGCAGGGGCTCGGCCTGTTGAGCTCTGTCCCTGAGAAACTCACATTAACAATATATTTTATTTGATTCAACATGCTCCAAAGATTATACTTCAACTGAAGATCACATTTAATTGATATAAGATAGTAATGAGATAGTTGACCTTTTTTTTTCAGGCTAAGCCTTGAAACTGTTTTACAGAGCATTTCAAATTGGGCTAGGTGTCACTTACAGATGCCGTTACATTTGGATCTTACAAAGCCTAAGAGAACACACTGAAGTGCATGGGAAACCACTGAGAAGGGACACAGCTCAGCTCCGGGCTGGGAATCTGGGAGTGCAGGTGGCAGCAGCTTACTTGGATCCCACCGTCGGTGGGGTCCACACCACAAAAAAAAACACAGTGGCCGCTTGCAAGCCCGCACATCCCTTGTTTTATCTTTACTGTCTAGCAGCCTCTAATCTAATATACCAAATCAACAGGGTTCAGAAATATAGACACACAAATCCTCATTCCATGGAAAATGGGAAGGAAGCGTACTGCCTCCCTGGGGACGGCCCTTCCTTCCCTTACACACCTAAGCCACAAGTAGACAGTGACATGAAACAGATCATGGTAAAAAAGACTCTGAGCATCCACACACTCATCACGTGCTTCAGTCACCTCTGCACCTGACAGGTGTACATGGGACAGTCCCCTCTGTAACACTTACCAGAACATTGAGCTTATGCTCCTGCTTGAAATTCTCAACAAACTTCCAAATGTCCTTGGGATCAGACAAGTCCACAATGTGTAGAAAGATGTTCTAAAGCAAGAGGGGGAAAGGCCATAAAGTTATTTTTAAGCATAAAAGCTAGCTCTTGCTTAGTTTAGAAATTATATTATATGATGTATTATATGTATTTTAAACATAGCATATATTTTATATATTATATAAATAGATTATACATACATATTGCATGCACACACATACACAAGGTCCCAGAGAGGTAACACAGGGATTAAGGCACTTGTCCTACACGTGACTAGACCCAGTTTGATACATATGCATATGGTTCCTTGAGTACCACCAGGAGTAATCCCCTGAGGACCACTGCCCACCCACGATCCAGAAGTTTGTTTGCAGGAGGGTGTGTGTGTGGTGGGGGAGGCATCCAGGGGCTATATTTATATGTTTTCTGTCATCAAATAGTTCAAAATAAAGAAAATAGAATGTTACAGTTAAGTCCCTAGAAGAAAAATGTTGTTTATATTTTCTTGTCAATCATCAGGAATATTTAAGCACACCTAATAGACATGTGTCTGTCTGTGTATCGTATTATAAAGCCTTATACATGTGTAAATACATGTTGTCATGGTATTCTCCCTCGGTGTCCCTTTCCATATAAATAGAATCAGACTCTGCTATTTTTCCTGATTCCTTCTCAGTTAATGTGCTCTGGGAGGTTTCTTGTTACAGTGAGTCTTCCCCCACCCTTTCCACGGCACCATTCTGTTTTCTATTCAGTGGCTCGTACTTTTTCATGGATGCACCATCATGTTCCCCAGAAAATCCTCTTTGGGTCTTATCAATATTTCATTCTTAAGACAATAGTGTGACATGCTGTAGCAGGAAGCTGTTAGCCGCCTGTACCCCATCCTTCATGATTGTTTCTGCCTGGCTTCTGACTTCCTCTGGGCAGACTCAGAAATCTTGGGGGAACACGGCAAATGCCTCCTTTTCCTTCGGCAGCTCACACAGTCGGATGCAGCAGTGATTAATGTGGCTGTTGTTTCGCCCTTTCTCTCCAGCCCCTGCACACGAATCACACTTCATTCACAACAGCCAGTGACTGGGAGGCATCACCGACGCTCCTGTGGGTGGCCGACAGATGCCCAGGCAAGAGGTTCAAGATACCCCAACTTGGAGCCCACAGATAAGATGCTAAGCATTGTCCACAACTCTCTTGGTCATGCAGAGTTTGGTGCCCTGCCTCGCTTTCCCTTTCACTGAGCCCCCTGGAATGCAGAGCTTTGTTAGATTTTCTTCCCTACGATTTAAAATACTGTTTTTCAGCCTAAGACAAATACTCAGAAATTGAGGCTGAGGGAGACCCTGGCCCACTATCACCCATCAGGAGGGTTTGTATTCACTTTGAACGCAACATGCAACCAGAGTCAGACTCAGGTGAATATTCCCAGTCTTCAAGGTGTAAAACGACCTGTACAAGACACTTCTTTCATTTCACTCTCTCTTTTTGTTTTGGAGGTTACTGGTGGTGCTTAGGGCTTACTCCTGACTCTGTGCTCAGAGATCACTCTTGGTGGCTCAGGGACTCCATCTAGGTGTCAGGGGCCAAACCAGAGTTAGCTGAGTGCAAGGCAAGTGCCTATCCCTATCTGCTGCTCTCTCGCTCTAGCCCCAAGATTATGTGCTTTATAAAACAGTCTTCAAAGATACTTGCCTAGCAGTGGAGGGCATAGGGGTCCTACTCGGCAAGTCATGAGCCTCACCAAGGCCTGCAATTGAGTCCAGACACCTGATCCTTTCATTCTGAGCCCTTTCCTGAAAGTTCCCAAGGTCCCCCAATCTCCTGCCATCCAGTAGTGCTGCTTGGCATTGGCACAAGCATTCAAAGGTTCATACAAAGCAACATTAAAAGCTTCAGTTAAGGTAAAGGAGTAATAATAGTGCACAAGTTTGTCTCATTGATGTTCATGTTCCCACACAACCCAACCACTGCTCTGCCATGATCCTCTTCCCACTCCCCATCCTTATGTCATCACTGGCAGCACTCTGCCCACCCCACCCCATTCACTGCCTTAGCTGCTGGATTGGCTACCTTATGTCATCACTGGAATGCTCCGCCCTCACACGTTCCCACCTTAGCTGCTGATTGGCTACCTGGGCAGCGCTCTGCCTCCACCACATACACACACACACACACATATTTCCCGCCTTAGCTGCTGATTGGCTGCTCTGTCATACTGGAACGATCTGCCACCACACATTCCCCTGCCTTAGCTACTGATGGCTGCTCTGGTTCTGGTACAAGTCGTTGCTCACTTAGGTTCTGTTAGTACAAGCTGTTGCTCACTATGTGCCTGGAAACCCTCCCACTTAGGCTTTGTGTTACCAAGCACCCCCTCCCATCCCCCAGACCCATACTCTAGGCAAGATCTTTCACTGAGAGAACCTGTGGGGCAGGGCTCCATGGCTTCCACGTACCGGCACAAAAAAAAGACCAACACAAGTGGCTTCTAAGTTTCAGGGAAAGAAACCAGGGACTACAATACCCAGCAGCCTAAGCAGGAGACCAGAGACTGCACCAGAGACCTTGGTCCTGCCCACAGCTCCTGCCTGTCCTGGTAGGACCTGTGGGGGGCGGGCTTCAGCGCGGGGGCTAGGCAGCCCAGTGGTAGCAAGTTAATCCTCCTTTCCATATTGCATTGAACCAACACTTTGGACTCTAACTACTTGAACAAAGTTGACAATACAACATAACCCTAAAGCACAGAAAAACAGACATTTACAGAGACCTATCTGGCAGTGAGAGAGGAGCAGTGCCCCAGAAGATTCCACCTCCAGACCACCACAGCATTATGGGGGAAACAATGCAGATCCCCTCCTCGAAGGATGGAAGAAGAAAAGAGCCCAGAAGCAACAACTAGGAATTCCACATTCATAATCTCTCTGACAAAGAATTCAGAGAGAAAATGGTGAGGATGTTTAATGAGCTCAATGAAAAAAATGGAATGGATGTCCAATAAAATACAGGAGGACATAAATGAAGCAGTGGAAAGGGCAGTCAATAAATTACGGAGGAAATGAGAGCAGAAATGAGAGCACTACAAACAGAAATATCATCAATTAAAAACTCAGTAGATGAAATGAAAAAATGCAAAATGGGGCTCTCAACAGCAGGATGACAGCAGCAGAAGACAGAATCAGTGAGAATGAGGATGAGCTGCAGAAAGCACTCAGGCAAATACACAAGATGGAAAAGACAGAAAAAAAGATCAGCGGCAGAACAGAGAACATTGGGATGAATCCAAGAGGAACAACATAAGAATCATCAGAGTCCCAGAGGGACAGGAAGGCAACCCCAAGGAAATAGGAACAGTTAAAAACATCCTTGCTGAAAAGTTCCCAGAGTTAAAGGATGCAGGCATCCAGATCCAAGAAGCCCAAAGGGTACCAGCAAGAAGAGACCCCAATAAAAAAGACTCCAAGACATATCCTAGTCAGAATAATGGATGCCATAGATAGAGACACAATTCTTCAAGTGGCAAGATCAAAGAAGGAAATTTTATACAAAGGAGCATCCATTCGACTTTCAGCAGACCTATCAGAAGAGACCCTCCAAGCCCAAAGGCAGTGGTGGGATATAGTGAAAAAAACTCAATGAAATGAATGCCTCACCAAGAATTCTTTACCTGGCTAAACTCTCATTCAGATTTGAAGGACAGATACACAGCTTCTTGGATAAACAACAGCTCAGGAACTTCGTAGACTCAAAACCAACCTTAAAAGAAGGGCTGAAAGAGCTACTCTAAGATGAGACAAAACCAAAAAAGAACAACAAACATATAGAAAGATGGCACAAAATCCCATGACAATAATCTCTCTCAATGTCAATGGTCTAAATGCACCAGTTAAGAGACACAGAGTGGCAAAATGGATCAAAAAATTGAACCCAACATTCTTCTGCCTTCAAGAAACACATCTGAACAATCGGAGCAAAGACAGGCTCAAAGTAAAAGGCTGGAAAACAATCCTTCACTCAAACAACCCCTCCAAAAATGGCGGGGTGCCATACTGGTATCCAACAACATAGACTTCAGGCTGAAGAAGGTCAGAAGGGACAGTGAAGGTCACTTCTTAATAATCAAGGGATACATATATCAGGAAGAAATTACACTCCTAAACATATATGCACCCAACGAGGGGCCAGCAAAATACCTAAAACAACTCAACCAAGGAAATACTGGCCCTAAAGTAAGAAATGGAAGAAAGAGGACTAGTAGATATATACAGAGCATTTCATCCCCAAAAAGCTGGATACACATTTTTCTCCAGCACACATGGAACATACTCCAAGATAGACCACATGTTGAGCCATAAAACATACCTCCATAAAATCGAAGATAGAAATTGTAGTCAACTATTTTTTCAGACCATGATGCATTGAAAATAGAAGTTAATCACACACAAAAACAGAGAATCCCAAGAACCTGGAAACTAAACAGCTCACTGCTGAACAACCAGCACGTCATAAAAAGAAATCAAAGAGGAAATCCAAAAAATCCTGGAAAAAATGAGACTGAAGATATAAACTATCAAAACTTGTGGGATACAGCAAAAGCAGTGTTAAGGGGAAAGTTCATAGCTCTTCAAGCATTCATCAGAAAAGAAGAAAGGCCGTCATAAACAGTCTGACTTCACAGCTTAAGATCTTAGAAAGTGACCAGCAAAAGAACCCCAAACCAGGCAGGAAAAAGAAATAATAAAACTTAGAGTGGGAAATCAACTGAGCTGGAATCTAAAAAACAATCCGAAAGATCAACAAAACCAAGAGCTGGTTCTTTGAAAAAATAAACAAGATTGACAAACCACTTGCAAGACCTGCAAGGAAAGGAGAGAGACACCCAAATAAATAGAATCAGAAATGAAAAAGGTGACATCACAACAGAAACCACAGAAATTCAAAAATATCATCAGAGATTACTTGAGAGTCTGTATGCCACAAAACAAGAGAACCTAGAAGAAATGGACAAATTCCCTGAATTTCTAGTAGCCTCCCAAGGCTGCAACAAGAAGATTTGGAACACCTCAATAAACCTATCACCATGAGGATATGGAATCAGTAATCAAAAAAGTCTGCCCAAACACAAAAACCCAGGTCCAGATGGATTCACCAGTGAATTCCACCAAACCTATTATTTACTTTTTAGATATTGATCTTTTATTTATTTTTTATTTGTTGTTTGTTTGCTGTTTCTTTTTTGCAACTCAGGCTCCAGGGGTACCCTGGCTCGCACTCAAACTCCCAAGCTCAGGACCATTGATGCAGGACGAACCTAGTACAGCATGCAAGGCAAAGCACCTCACGTGAGCCCTACCAAACCTTAAATAGGACCTACTCCCAGTCCTTTCAAGTTCTTCCAGGAAATTGAAGAAACAGAAACACTCCCAAATAGCTTCTACGAGGCACATATCACCCTGATACCCAAATCAGACAGAGACATCACAAAAAGGAAAACTACAGACCAATCTCCCTGATGAACACAGATGCTAAGATCTTCAACAAAATACTAGCAAACAGAATCCAAAAGACTCATCAAAAAGATTATACACCATGACCAAGTAGGATTCATCCCTGGGAATGCAAGGATGGTTCAACATCCGCAAGTCAATCAACATAATACATCATATCAATAAGAGGAAAAAATAAAAACCATATGATCATATCAATAGATGCAGAGAAAGCATTTGACAAGATCCAACACCCATTCATGATAAAAAAACTCTCCATGAAATGGAATTGAAGGAACCTTTCAATATAGTCAAAGCCATCTACCACAAGCCCACAGAGAGCATCATTCTCAATGGGGGAAAAACTGAAAGCCTTCCCCTAAGATTGGGGAACTAGACAAGGCTGCCCACTCACCACTTCTATTCAATATAGTACTGGAAGTACTTGCCATAGCAATCAGGGAAGAAAAAGGACATTAAGGGCATCCAGATAGGAAAGGAAGAAGTCAAGTTGTCACTATTTGCAGATGACATGATATTATACCTAGAGAACCCTAAACTCTCTACCAAAAAACTCCTAGAAACAATAGATTCCTATAGTAGAGTGGCAGGGCACAAAATCAATACCCAAAAGTCAATGGCTTTCCTATATGCAAATAACAAAAAGGAGAAAGGGATATTAAAGAAATGATCCCATTCACAATTGCGCCACAGAAAATCAAATACCTAGGAATCAGTTTGACTAAGAATGTAAAAGGATCTCTACAAAGAAAACTACAAAACGTTGCTTCAAGAAATAAAAGAGGACCTGAGGAAATGGAGACACATTCCCTGCTCATGGATTGGGGAGAATTAACATTATCAAAAATGGTAATACTCCCTAGAGCTTTATACAGATTCAATGCAGTCCCTATAAGGATACCCATGACATTCTTCAAAGAAATTGACCAAACACTCCTGAAATTTGTATGGAATAATAAACCCCACAATAGCTAAAGCAATCCTTGGGAAAAAGAAGATGGGAGGTATCACTTTCCCCAACCTCAAACTCTACTACAAAGCAGTTGTAATTAAAACAGCATGGTATTGGTATAGAGACAGACCTGTAGACCTATGGAATAGAACTGAATATCCTGAAACACACTCTCAAATATACGATCACTTAATCTTTGATAAAGGAGCAAAAAATATTAAATGGAGCAAAGAAAGCCTCTTCAACAAATGGTGCTGGGAAAACTGGGCAGCAATATGTAAAAAAGAACTTAGACCTCCTTCTAACACCATGCACAAAAGTCAGATCAAAATGGATTAAAGATCTCAACATCAGACATGAATCTATAAGGTATTGAAGAAAACATAGGAAAAATGCTCTACAACATGGAAACTAAAGGCATCTTCAAAAGATGAAACACCACTGACAAAGCAAAATGGAAGCAAAGATAAACAAATGGGATTATATAAAACTGAAAAGCTTCTGCACCTCAAAAGAAACGGTGACCAAGATACAGAGACAGCCCACACACTGGGAAAGAATATTCACCCAACGCCCATCTGATAAGGGGTTAATATCCATGATATATCAGGCACTGGTAGAACTTTACAAGAAGAAACAGCCAACCCCATCAAAAAATGGGGAGAAGAAATGAACAGAAACTTCCAAAAAGAAGAAATTGAATGGCCAAAAGGCATATGAAAAAGTGCTCTTCATCATTAATCACAGGGAGATGCAAATCAAAACAACAATGAGGTATCATCTCACACCACAGAGACTGGCACACATCCAAAAGAGCAAGAACAACTAGTGCTGGCGGGGATGCGGGAAAAAAGGGACTCTCATCCATTGTTGGTGGGAGTGCCAACTGGTCTAGCCCTTTTGGAAAAAAATATGGACACTT